>VWYK01066527.1:2275-12453 GCA_013399775.1 Semnornis frantzii | reverse complement strand
AATACATGGAGGGGAAGTGTCAGGAGAGCACAGCCAGGCTCTTCTCAGTGATGCCCAATGTAAAATGAGTGCAGGTTAGAGCATAGGAGGTTCCATGTACACATGAGGAAAAACTCTTACACTGTGAGTGTGACAGAGTCCTGAAACAGGCTACCCAGAGAGATTGTGCTGTCTCCCCCACTAGAGGCGTTCAAAACTCACCTTGATGTGTTCCTGTGTGACCTGCCCTTGGTGATCCTGCTTTAGCAGGGGCGTAGGACACGATGACCTTTCCAACCCCTAAAGTGTTGTGATTCTGCACCACTCTAAGCAGGATGGGACTGATTCAGGGTGCAAATATAGACTCTTACTTTTATTACGCATTTATTGAAAATCATACATGTTGGTGCCACAGTATATTATAAATGTTCATGTGCATTGAACCAAGGGAGAGATTTTGAAGATTAGCACTATGAGGACAGATCTTGACAGATACTGTAATAGACATTTCTCTTGTGCTTGTCTGTTTAATACTGAATCTGCAGTTTCCATAAGGAGAGTATTATGTTATTGGAATCACTTCAATGTCTAAAATGAATTGATGACAGACATGAAAAAAGCAATACATGCACTATGTACCTGAGGAATAAAGCCAACAAAAAGTAGTCTTTACAATGTACGTTTGTTAGGTCTCTTTAGTCTTATTTTCACCTATTGCATTTGCAGAATCACAGAAATATGATTTTGCATTTATTGAGAATTCTTTTTAGAGTTCTGTAATCTTTGGTAAATATGAAATAGAATTATAGAAAACTGGACTCAAAAAGGATCTAGGGATGTCTGTAATTCATGAGCACACAAAGGCAGTGAACTTCTGACAGATGTTTGTCTGACCTTCTCTAAAAGACATCTTAGTTTGGAGATTTTATAATGTTCCCAGGCAATACTTTTGAGTGATCTTTTGTCTTTTATGATGATTTTTTAGCAGAAGTTGAAGCCTGTCTCTAGTTGTTCTGTTCAGCACAGAAACCTTACTGCTTTCTTTGTAACTTCTTTTTACACCTTATTTAAGTTTACTGGTTTCCTCCACACAATGTGCTTTTCTGAAGGCTCACTTTCCTAGTCTTATCTCAGAAGTCTGTATAAAAATAATTATTAATAGAAAAAAAAATCTTTGTATTCTCTAAAATATTTCAATTTAGAATACTAAGATTGGGAGTAAAATGACTGCAAGCAATGAAATGCTCTAGAATATTTTCCTGAAATGGTTTTGGGAATAAGTTGTATTTTATGAAATGAAATTGTCTTCCGTGAAAACTTAAGCTTATTTAATCCACTTCAGCTTCTATATCATGAATGGGAATTTTTTTGTTTGTTTGTTTGTTTTTCCCCTCCCTCCCTGCCCAGTTATTCATTTTGAATGTTTTATAGTTTTCTGTAGAAGTAAAATTAACTGTGTTGTGACTGTTACTTAATGATATCTGTAACACTGGTGACTGTATTTTTATAATAGAACTATAAGATATCTAACTTTCAAATCTCATTTTTGCCTTCTAGGCAAGGCAAATTCTTCTGCATGCTGTTAGCTTGTAAAACATTTCATCTGTCATATTCAGTAATGACAGGAAGAGGACGAAAGGCAGAATTCAAGTACCACCTTTTCCTAACTTGCTAAATTCTTAAAAGTAGAGATACGTAATGATGACTCCTAGGTATCATGTAAGGGATTTTTGTTTCCTCTTCAGTAATATTAGCTACAGCATATAACTTGCTGAGAACTTAGTGGTGGTGTTTTCCAAGGTGATTTTTCCTGGAGTGTAAGTGCAACTTTCTGGTATATGTTAAATCTATATTAACACAGAAACCCAGGGATCCCCATGTATCCTAACATTCTATTTCCTATCACCTAGCTTAGCATACTGCATGTGATCTCTGAAAAGGCTGTACTAGATCAGGTACCAGAAGTCTGTAACTGAGCAAGTTAGAAAAAAAAATAACCTTACCAGTTGGTCAATGTATGAATGTTTAATGCTTGTCAGAAAACCTTGTGGTATCAGGTCATTACTAGGTCTGCTGAAAAGTAGCATAAGGTGTAGCAGAATTTTGTTGTCAGTCTTTAAACAGAGCTATAATTCTGAATAGATCCATAATATTTTATTTAACATACATATTTTCATAGAACATCAGAGACTGTAAGGGACCTTGAAAGACCACTTAGTCCATCCAGCTAGTTCTTGTCTGTCCAGCCAGACAGTTCTTGAATATCTCCAGAGAGGGAGACTCCACAACCTCCTTGGGCAGCCTGTCCCAGTGCTCTGTCACCCTCACAGTAAAAAAATTCCACCTCAGGTTCACATGGAGCTTCCTATGCCTCAACTTCCACCCATTGCCCCTTGTGCTGTCACTGGGCATCACCAAGAAGAGGCTGGCTCCATCCTCCTGGCACTCACCCCTTACATATTTATAAACATTAATCAGGTAAATTTTAAATCTCTAAAGAGTGTCACTGAAATAATAATAAAAATTATACCTTCTTTTTTTATCTGCAATGATCACTGGATATGAAAACTATCTCTTAAGTGTTGTCTTGAGACTTTGTATTTTGAACATATTGGTAAATGTCTGCTTATTTCTTTTATACTTGTTTGAAGGCATGAAGGAAGCACTAGATATTATACAAGTCATAGAATCATAGAATGGTAAGGTTGGAAGGGACCTCAAGGATCATCTAGTTCCAACCGCCTGCCATAGGCTGGGACACCTTCCTCTAGTACAGGTCACTCAAGGCCTCCTCCAACCTGGCCTAGAACACCTCCAGGGAGGGAGCATCCACAACCTCCCTGGGCACCCTGTTCCAGTGTCTCACCACCCTCACTGTGAAGACCTTCTTCCTAACATCCAGTCTAAATCTCCCCTCTGCCAGTTTAAACTCACTACCCCTTGTCCTGTCATTGCAAGACCTTGTAAATAATCCCTCCCTAGCCTTCCTGCAGGCCCCCTTCAGATACTGGAAGGCTACTATAAGGTCTCCTTGAAACCTTCTCTTGTCCAGGCTGAAGAGCCCCAATTATTGTAGCCTGTCCTCATAGGAGAGCTGCTCCAGCCCTCTGATCATCTTCGTGGCCCTCCTCTGGACCCACTCCAACAGTTCCATGTCCCTCCTGTGCTGGGGGCTCCAGAACTGCACACAGTACTCCAGGTGGGGTCTGACGAGAGCAGAGTCGAGGGGCAGAATCCCCTCCCTTGCCCTGCTGGCCACGCTGCTCTTGATGCAGCCCAGGACTCGGTTGCTGTCTGCGCTGCATGCACACACTGCAGGCTCATGTTGAGCTTTTCATCAACCCAGACCCCAAGGTCCTTTTCCTAAGGGCTGCTCTCCAGCCATTCACCACCCAGCCTAGATTGTGCCTACTCAGGTGTTGGACCTTACACTTGGCCTTGTTGAATTTCATGAGGTTAGCTTGGGGCCCACCTCTGCGGCCTGTCCAGGTCCCTCTGGATGGCATCCCTGCCCTCTAGCAAGTTGACTGTGCCACACAGCTTGGTGTCATCTGCAAACTTACTGAGGGTGCACTCTATTCTTCTGTCCATGTAACTGACAAAGATGTTAAACAGCACTGACCCCTGAGGGGCGCTGCTTGTCACTGGTCTCCCAGTGGACATTGTGCCATTGATCACCACATTCTGTTAGAAAGATGACCAAATATAAACACAAATTTGGATAAGTAGTGTTTGCCACTATATTAGCTTTGAAATAAATGCAAATAAAAAATAAAATGTCTCTGCACAGATTATTGCATTTTTAATTACTGTTTTCTCCTGATGTTAAATCTGAAAGCAAATTTATCCTGACCTCATAAGATGCTGATATATATTGCTTTCTGCGTACCTGTGAGTCTCTATTTCTTAATATCCATTATTCTCCTGGCAAATACCTGCAAATGCTGCAGTTCCCTCCCTGAAAGTGCAGAGACTGCATGGTTTAGGAGGGCTGGAACTGGTGTGCAAATTTTCTGCAGTATTCAGCTGATTTCAGTAGTCCTTATCAAGGAGTTTTGACTCTGTGCTGGAACAGCAATAACACAGTAATAGGAGCAAAACTAAACTTGTCCAGCAAATCATAAACTGTGAGTGCCAAATAAGTCACTGGATTTCTTTTTAAAAGAACCTGAAATTGCACCATTTTAATTGGCCTTAGCACTTTGAATGGATACGGCAACACTGTGATTAATTGCAAGGAAATTAAAAAATGACAAATATTTGCTGTTTTTGGTAAATATTTTTGTGAAAGGATATGGAAAGCATTAAAAGGACATAGAAATTCAAATTACCAAAAACGTGAAAACTTCAAGACACCCAGTCTCAGTTTCTAGCTTTTTCTGTCAAGAGTCTTTTGCTCTTGAAGTAAAATACAGTGAAACCATGAAGTTATGTAAGCAGTGTTAAAACTACATTATTAAAATGTCCTTAGATGTGGATAATTGACACAAATCAGGAAAAAGATTGAATTGTGTTTTTATACTGGATATAGTAGTCACTTCTGTAGTTTCTGTTCTTTGGTTTGAATAGAAACAATTTGAAGTCTAAACTGTGATACGAAAAATTTATGTTGCTGTTAAAGATGCAATATCAAGAAAGAAGACTGGGTGTAAGGTATAGTTTGCTTTGAACAAAGAGACAGAACATTTTACAAGATAATTTATAAGACATACTGGATGTTTTCTCCAAGCCGCACGGGATTCTGTTTTAGTTTTAATGAAGCATTATCTCTATTAAAAGCCTTCATATTTTGATGAAAGCTAAGTTTAGATGTATGTGACAAAATTATCAACTTTGTAATTTTTGATTAAAACTGTCTGAAAATCCTGTTTCTGACTTGAAGTTTAAATTCCAAGCTTCTCTCGTTATCTCTTTATGAAGCAATTGAATTCCCTGTGCAGTGTCTTTTTTTCGAGATTGTATACTTGCTAGTCCTTCCACAGGAAGCATCCTGCATGGAGTACAGTACTTCAGTAATCGAATAAATCTTGATAGTATCATATAAACCAAACATAGGCTTATAGGTTGGACTTGGTGATCCTGAGGGTCATTTCCAGCCTGGACGTTTTTGTGATTCTGTGTGAAATACTTTTCAAACCGAGCAGATAAATCCCTTATACAGCTAAAATACTAGTGAACTGGAATGGCTGAACCAATGGTAGCCTCTATCCTGGTGAGCATCAGGAAGATGGAGCCATACTCTTCTCAGTGATGTCCAATGGTAGGACAAGGAGTACAGGAGGTTCCACATTAGCATAAGGAAAAACTTCTTTACTGTAAGGGTGGCAGAATACTGGAGCAGGCTGCCCAGAGGGACATTGAAAATCTGCCTGGACGCTTTGCTGTGTGACCTATTCTAGGTGATCATCTTGCTCTAGTACCCAGCCCAAACAGGACCATATGAGGTCCCTTAAAACTTGTAATATTCTGTGATTTTTGTGATTCCACCAGGTACCGCATATTTGTTTGGAAGCAGTAGCACTCAGTCATTCTAGTGAATGTGTAAGTTGCTTGCAACAGGGATTTTTTTCTGTCCCTTTCCTATCCTTTATTTATTAAGCATCTTACAAAAAAGGAGGGAAAAAAAAAAAAAAAGCCCACATTCATTTGGCCTCATTCTATGCAAAGATCTGTGATCTTTAAGTTGCTTCTGAGAACATTCACAGTTCAGAACAGTGAGGATCTGGCTTTGTCTACCACAGTTTCAGAAGTCTGGAGAACAGTGCACTAGTGACGACTGTCCTGGAGCATTGCTAGTGGACTGCCTTCTGGAGGAATTTTCAAGTTTCTGCCTAGATGTCTTACTGTGACTGAAGTTCTCAAGAGAGCTCATGAGCTAAAAATGAAGGTTTCTGTAGTCTTTTTAAGGAATTACTAACAAAATCCTAAACCAGATTTTCACAGTCTTCACCCCCTCCAGTGTGAAAAGTTAATTGCAATCCTTTTCTTGCCAAATTCATAAGAATAGGTGGTCAATGTTATTACCAGTGAAAATTGTGAATGCTTGCTGAGAGGCAAGCAGGATACAGCAGGGTGACTCTGTGCTGATCATTTTTGAGGATAATCTGGAGGAAAAGACAGAGAATGAGAATTTTTGTGTAGAGAACATGGAGAAGTAAAAATAGAATGGGATGAATTGATAAGCCAGCAACAATTAAATAAGCCTAACTGCCTAAATATAGAGTATTTTGTATTCAAGCACTATTAAAGTCTTTGTGAGCTCAGGAAAATTATGCACAAGGGAATGCTGTCCACAGAACTGTGGTGATACTCCCATGCTAAATTGCTTCTGTGCCTGCATGACTCGTGAACCGAAAAACTGTGCCCCGTTTGGAACTTCATGTTACTGCATTGTCCAGGGTCTGTATAGTTTTTGTCTTATTAGAACAATGGTCCATTTGGTTAATAAATCATTCAGCATATTGCAAAAGCTTTCAGCTACATGCACTAAATCAGTTCATATTACCAAGCAGCAGGAGAATACAACATTGCAGCTGCTCTGGCAGGGTATGTATCAATGAGATATTGATCTAGTGTGATATAGAAAAGCTTTGCTAAAATGGACTCTAAAGAGGATCATTACAACCATTTTACAGATGGTAGGGGGGGAAAAAAACAGTACTGAAGAAGGGAAAGCTTTAGGATTTTCCTTTTCTCCATTTTCTTTGACCATTTTGATCATTCTGTTAGAGAAAGTGATACATGTCTCATCGTGGCTACCAGCAGAGCTCATAACTAAATACTTGAGGTAATTTTTATTATTTATTATTTTACTATTGCTGCATTTGGAGTGGAGTTGAGAGTTTAGGTCCGTATATTAGAGCTTTAAAATGAACCACTATTCTGGAAACAGGAGTCACCAAACTTTGGTCAGAAAATACTCATTTCCTCGACCCAAGTATTTATTGTTGTGTGCTTCATGCTCCGCCAAACCAGCTAACCATGCTCTGCTATACCAGCAGAAACATGGAGGAGGGCTTATGGTTGTTTCTCCCTCATTCCCTCAAAAAAGTTTCTGGATTCTTGGCCCCTGTTGATTCTGCCTGCCATGTCCCACAGGGCAGGACACCCCAGTTCTTGGCTAAGTCTGACTAGCCTTGTGGATTGTGTTTATCATTGACTTTCTTCCACAGCTGTTGTGACCATCTACACTTCCAGGTCTTACTATCTAAGTTTTACCAACAGAAACAGCATCTATATGTAACTTCTGGTAGTTACCAGAAGAATGGCAAAAAACATAAATCTTTCATAAAATACCTTACAAAATTGTATATTATTTCTGACAAGTGTAAGCTGGTAGGAGAATGTTCTCCTACATAGGGGGGAAAAAAAACCAAAAAAACATTGTTCTGAGATCTGCTACTCTCCTCAATGAATCGTTGCAGTATCTGACTAACTGCTGTCCAGTCGGGTAATAGGGACCATCTTGCTGCAAGAAAACAGGAGGCAAATATCAACTGCTATCTGATAAAGTTGACTTCATTTAGTGTTTTAATTTACCATTGACTGATATGAATGACTTTGCTGTTAGATTTAACAGAGAAGGGCATCCTTGAGAGTCTTGTATCTGTAGTCAAACTCACTAGTTTCTCTGCTGCAGACCAATACAGCTACATTTTTCTTCATAATTTCTAAGACAGTTAAGTTATTTGACTCTATTGTTTCTGAAGAATAGTTAGTGCTTCAGTTCACACAGCTTGTCAGCTACTCTAGAAAATGAATCTGAGTAAATAGAGCTATTGATTACTGATATTTTATTACTGCCATTTTTAGCGTAGGAGTTCTTAGTGATGAAAGTTCTCTGGGAAATTCAAGACAAGTGAACCTTTGTGATTAATCCTTTACAGACTGATATAATACATAACATAAGAAAAATGTGATTTTTGCCTGTGAAGAAGAAAAAGAGGAGGACAGCATCCAAATGCTGGTGCAAGAAATTTGCTAGTGGTGAATATATGAAGCCTTTCCTTTGGGTCATGCTGATGCCAAACATTTTCCAAGGTGAAACCCAAAATTAAACTGAGTAATGATTCTAATGTGTGTAACATTTACCCCTGTGAGGTTTTCTTGCTTTTAAGTCAGAGTTCAAAGAGTGGAGTCAAGATGTGTGAGATGTTAACATTGTTCCTGTTGTCTTTTATGGAAAAAATGCCTGAAGAAAACTCAAGATGAGTTTTTCAAAACCAATAGGGGAATACAGCTACATGGTGTCTTAGACATTTTGCATAAGGAATTTTTTAGCATTTCATTTTAATGCAAAAATTAATTTCATACAGAGAAAATTAAATGCTGTTAAACAGAAATTTCAACTTAATTAATTAAAACTAAGGTGGGTTTGGGTGGGTTTTTTGTTTGTTTTTTGTTTGTTTGTGGTTTGGTTTTTTTTTTTTTTAGATTAAAATTGTGAATTATATCAAATCCTCCAGAGTAGCTACAATGGCATATTCTCTTTGACCAGTGACAGAGCAAAAAGGGAAATATGTCCTTTCCTCTAGCTTTGCTGTGCATCCAAGTAGTTATATAGGGGTGCATCTTTATTCTATTTTAATGCTGTCTTTAGACCAAGAAGGTGAACATTTTAGAGAAATGCATCAGTGTCAAAGAGATAACATTTTTCATCGATGCAAGAACTGTTTTCTACTTGGAGTAGTATTTATAGTAACCTGTGATGTTGAATGTATGTCTAGTAATTCTCTACTTCTGTGGCTTATTCTGCTAGCCCAATTTTGCAAAATCATTTGCACCCTAGAGTTACAAAGATCTTTTGTATGCTTAAAGATTTTGATATAAAAGCTAAAACATACTGATTCTGATGCTGTAGTTAAATAGGTTTATTCAGTGCATCATCTGTTTCATCCCATCCCTTTCTCTGCAAAGTATGCCTGGCTCTGAGAACACTCTTTGACCTAACTGCTGTGTTGCTTGAGAAGGATCCATGTTTGGTCACATCTCTTTCTGTTCTTTTATTCAATAAAAATGGAGCTCTCAGGAATGACCATGACATCCCTGTTGTGTTATCTCCAAGAGTGTGGTTACAACCCTTATTGTTTGAAAAAATATTTTTTTTTTCTGTACATATTTTGAAAACTGTGGCAGCATTTTATAAGCCATTTCTGATTAGAAGATTTAATTTATAACTGGATCTTATCATGTTCATATTTTTTACCTTCTCATAATATACATTTGTTTCATATTTATAATCCTGATTCAAAATTTGGAATCAAGAATGCTTCCTTTCAAGCCACTTTTTTCCTCTCATTTTTTTATAATTTTCAAAATTATTTTCAGTTAGTGATGTTACAGGTGACGTATAACCACATATCCTGCTACTTAACTTTAGCAGTAATTTAAAATTAAGTAGCTTGAAAACCTGAATTCATGTTTAAAGCTAAAAGCATGCATGCAGTCAGTTGATTTGCTGACCATACTGCAATTGCAGTAACAACAGCATCTAACCTCAACCTCTTCTTGGCACTATTTTTGCCAACCTTCTTAGATGTTCATGTGGATTAGGTTTTTTTTTTTTAAGCAAAATATTTTTTTTCTGCCACAAGGTTTTGTTGTCGTTGTTTATGCCTGCATCAAACAAAGTTATATGCAGGCTGATGTCTGTACAATGGTAATGATAGTTTCCAGATCTGGAGGTAATCAGAAGAAATCTGATTCAGAGGTACATCATCTTTACTCAGGACGGAACCAATTCTGTGACATATTATGTAGATATGTATACGTGTCTTCATCTGAATTTTGGTTTTGTTATCTGTAAAGCCAAAACAATGAGTGCTAGTGCTTTGATAATATCGCTGTTGGAACAAATCACTAAGCCATGGAGAGGAATATACTGAAAAGGAAAGTCTCATTTGGTGCTAAGAGTAGGTATGGGGTTGGCACACACTTGGTAGAACACACTAATATGCAGAAGAACACATTCTGCCTTTAAGTGCAAGATGTGAGTATCACTTATTTCAACATCAAGCCTTTAGAATTTGCTTTTCTGTCAAAATCCAGATGTACATTTCTGGGTATCTATTAGAAGCATCCATGTTACGCATTAAATCTCAATGGTTTAGTTCCTTAAAAATGAATTTTTCAACAGTCAACTGGTCCTAAATTGGGCAACAGCCTTTTACCTTTAATATCTATTGACTGTAAAACTTTTT
>VWYK01066505.1:0-10620 GCA_013399775.1 Semnornis frantzii | reverse complement strand
GTCCCTTCATGGTTTTCATTGAGAAATGAATAGACTTGACATACAAGAAGTGTACAGTATGTTGCAAAGGATATACAGATATGTACCTTACTAATAAGGAGAAATGTACTTAGTGATGAGCAAAAAAGGTCTTTGTTTGTCCTTTCTTGTTTCCTCTTTATGGGTAAATGAGAAAAAAATTAGAAACTCTAGGATTATATATGAGGAGATAGAGTAATGCAGAGTAGAGAGTACATTAGTACTTAATATTTGCAAATAATCAAAGTTGGAACTTTTTCTCTGACTGTTGCTGCCTTTGCTTCCACTCCACTGGTGAAATTAGGACCATACAGCTGATGACATCAAAGAATATCTTGCTCTGAAGACTTTGAACAATTTCTTGTGTCATCTCAGTTTCCCTGATATTTGTTTTAACTGTAAACTTCAGAGGGCTCTGACTCTGTTTACTTGCATTCAGCTTTCACATTACTTTGTACACATCTGTACCTTCTAAATTATTTGGCAAGAGCTAGGGCTTTGATTTTACAAATAACTTTTGGAAAATCCTATTGGACAGAACAAAGTATAGCATTGTGTCATCTGTTTTCAATAGCTAAATGGAGTGTGGCTTAAAATGCTTTTATTTGATCAAAGGTTCGCAATAAAATGACAAAGTATTCCAATCCAGTGGAGTAACACAGGTGGTTTAATTTAGAAATTGAAATTAGTTGCTGGTGCTGATGACATCAGACTACCAGACACATAAATATTATTTACGCAGGAATCATTGTTCATTTGCTACCTGGCTTTAAAATTTGGCAGTTCCAAGAAATTACTTTAAAATCATATAAAGTAGGGACAGATAACTTTTAGAAAAAGCCTAGCTGTGTATCACTGGAGAGAATTTATAACCAGCATTTCTTCATCTGTATGTGTAATCAGTCTGCTGTAGCTTCTTACATTTTATCAAATGCCTAGATGCATATTTCATAAAAAAAAAGTCATGAGTATGTGTTGGATACCTTGAGTCCCACTGTTAGTTATCCTTATATGCAGGAGGTTTGCATCTGCCTTTTGAGCTTGTCCTTGAAACTTTGAATTGAGGTAGTAGAACCATGAATGTGGTTGCTGCTATATCTGTAGTTCCATTATGTAATAACTGAGCTGTTCACTGAGACAGATTAAACTAGCTTTTAGGTCCATTTTAGTTACACAAATAATGCATGTATTTTTTAAATGTGAGGTTGTGCAGTATAACCAGCAGAGGAGTTTTTCTAACTCGGTGTTTTGAAAGCTATGTTTTGGACTTGTCTTTTGAAATAATGATTAACTTCAGAAGAAACTCCCCAAAATAGATGCCTTTTAGCATGCTATGGGTACATAGAGTGGGCTGGGCTGGAAGGGACCTCCAAAGGTCATCTAGTCCAACTCCCTTGCTGTAAGCAGGGACATCCTCCACTGGATTGGATCATGTTACTCAGAGCCTTGTTGAGCCTAACCTTGGCTATCTCCAGTGATGGGGCCTCAACTCCTTCCCTGGGTAACCTATTCTAGTGTTTCACCGCCCTCACGGTAAAGAACTTGTTCCTAATACCCAATCTAAACCTACTCTTTTCTAAAACCATTGCTACTCACCCTGTCACTCTAGGCTTCTGTAAACAGTTTCTCTCCAGCCTTCTTGTAGGCTCTCTTCAATTCATTGAATTGAATTCAGTGAATAAATAACACCTGGTACTTTTTAACTGGTAATTTCCTTCATTATTAACTCACTGAATAATAGTTTCTTTTGTGAATATTTCCTGTAGCAGGGAAATTAGTTTAACTGTTCAGAATTTGTACTGTAAATCCATCTGTATTGGGAAGCAGCTTCTGTAATTTCCTTAGCTAAACAGTTTCAGAGTTGTTCTAGGCATTACATGTGTTCCCAGCCTGTAATGATACTCCTAGGGAAAGGAAATTCATGTGCAGGAACTCTGCAGCTTCAGGCCTGAATAAAGCTTGCTTGGGTGTAACAGTAGGGCAACAACCTACATGAATTACTTAATTTCATCTTCATTGTCCAAACTTCTATATTTAGGCACTGCAAACTTTTCTTAAATCAAAGAAGGGTTATATTCTTGGACAGGTATATTTTTTTTTGAGACAAAATGGAATAATTTTGGTTTTCTGTTTAATCATTTTATGAGTTTTCTATCAGTACAGGCAGGTGTTAAATCAGAAATGACATTTCCATTCTAAATCATTTAATGCAACCCTGTTACCCGCAAAACTACTTTCTGTTGAAATGTCTGGTCTAGCTCGAATGTTCAACTACTTAATGTGTTTTAAATCTTTCCTTCTCTTAAATAGAATTTACTCTTGGCTTCTGGCATTCTTGCTGTGCCTACACCCTTCCTGAGCTATCCTTAAGTCTTGTATTTTAAGCCCTTCCTTTCTCTTCCCGCAGTAGCTCCTAGCTGCAGCTCTGCACTCTGCCTGGGAGTGCAGCTGGAGTGAAGCCAGCAGAGGTTCTCCAGTGTATCACCTGCGGAGTGACTCTGGGGATTCAGCCTTACCCATGGCATCCGTAGGCATAAGACCTCATGAGTCATCTGCTCTGTTGATTGTCACCTTCAGATAATCAACTGCTTTTTGCGTGATCGCAGCCTGTTTCCATAACCTGCTTTCGGCGCTGCTCGCTTTTTCAGCTGGGTCATTTTTCATTCAGCTGTTAATTGAAGATGTTTTCCCAGCAGTTGTTCGGTGCTGCACTGTCATCTAGTGGTGTAACGTCATGTTATTCCTGAATGTCACTTAAGGTGGGCCACTATGATTGGATTTGAAAGAGTTTTGCCCTGGAGGAGTAGATGATTGAATGAAAGTCCTCAGGCTTGCTCTTCCATCTATCTGTATATTGAGTTTTGCCTTATTCATCCTGGTTTTGTGTCAAGTATTGAAATGTAAACCCAGTTTCTTATCTCTGCAGTTTATGGCCATAGCCACAGGATTAGACATATTTTATAATTATTTACTTCAAAAGCAAGATTGTTTTACTGTTGTTTTTAATTTGATTGTGATGTACAAGGTGGGTTATTCTTCCTCTTAATGTCAGTTAGGATGAGGATTGGTTACACAAACAACTGTTAAGCATTGTAACACTTAGCCGCACAGAGAAATTGTGCTTTAAAGAGATGCTGTTTTCCTTCTGAGCCTTGTACGTGTGCCAGAGTAATCCAGTGTCTGCTCCTCGCTGCAGCCAGCAGTCCTGTGTCCCGTTGAGCTTTCAAAGGTTTGTACTGCTGGAAGAATGTCCTTTTCAGTGCTCCACCCATAGCTAACATCCTGCAATAACACTATCAGCTATTGCAAGTAAAGCCCATGCTGCTTCATGCAAGTATGTTCTTGTGTGGCTTTGCCTGTTCAGTTTATACTTTAGAAAGAATCTATAGAAAGCAGTAGTATTTTTTTTTTTTTTGCCACAAAGTGCCAGTAAGCAAAAATCCAACCAGTCAAAGTTAGTACATCAGAAGTAATACACACATTTCCTCTTTTTCTTTAGATGTCTTCTCCAAGAGGCCCTTAGCTGACTAGATGTCTTTCCAAGCACTTGGTTTCCTTTGCTGTGAGGGTACACTGCTGATTTGTGTTTAACAAACTTCTTGTTCAGCAGGGTGCCCAGATCCTGTTCTGCAGAGCTGCTTTGAGTCAGTTGGCCACCAGCCTCTTACACCTTAACATAATGTAGATGAAAGCACTTCTATAAGGTCCTTGTCCTTGTGTATGTGATCAAACTCCTAGGGATTCAGTCATCTCAAGCCAGTTCTTTGTAAACAGCAATAATGGTGGGTTTTGTTTGTCAAGATCCTTAAAAAACACTTGTTTTTCCTGAAAAGTTTATTAGTACTAGGGTTATATGTCACAGAAGAGTTTCTCTTCAGCTAACAAATAGGAGTGTCTTGGTTAAACATTTGTACTGTTGTTACTGTATGGGACAAAGAGCTGCAATCTCAACTAGAGTGTAGTAAATTAAATTTATATATGAAAATTTCTGTAAAAAGGTAAAATAATGCTAAACTAAGTGCCTAGATATGTCTTGTCATTGTGGTACAAAAGGCCTCAAATGCAAATTATCAGATTATTTTATATTTCTGGTATAGTTCTAATTGTGTTCTGAGATACTCTGGTTAGATAAATGGTATAGATCCATTAAAAAGTGTTTTCCTCCCTCATGTTGTTGATTGCATCATAGCAGGATCTGCTACAGGTGTCATCTCTCCTCTGTGGCTGTGTTTTTCCTCTTGGAAGTGAGGGGAAGAGCAGTGTGATGGATGTATATCATATGCCAGGCTCATTTAACAAAAGCAGTCAATTGTTTCATTGGGTTGTGGCCCAATCTTTGCTGCAGAAGCAGTGGAGTTGAAAACACTGTGAAGTCTTTGCTTGCCTTGTCCTCATAGTTTTAGAAAACTGTCCATTCTTAAAGGTTTAGAAAGAGATATGGAGTTAAGGCTATATTAACCTGTCGAGTTAGAGATACTAATAGCAACCTGCTGGCATTGTGCAGAGACAGGTTTGAAGCTGTCATTTAAGCCCACTGATTTACTTGAGGTTGGATGAGATGAAGAGAAGATAGGAGTGCACAGAAAAGGGAATTTGCTCAACATCTCTACATTTTCAGTGTCCTGATTGCCCATCCTTCATTGTCTTAGTGTTACTTGCCTTTATCTTTAGTGGTGCCTCACCTTATCCTTAGTATTTAACTACATTTTGGCATAGCATTGATTTGCCGTTTTGTTTTCAAGTTATCTAAACGTACATTGAGAGACTTTTTATTTCCAGACAGATTGCAGATCTATGTGGTCCCAGTGCTATGGTGCAAAATTGTGAACATCTCTGAATCAAATTACATTAATTTCTCAGATAAAACTTTGTAAATCTATGTTTTGTCATGTAAACATATGGAAAAAATTATGTAGATTACCAGTAAAAATATTCACACCCAAATTTTGGACAGGTTCTCTGCAGTTTGAATTATTAGCTTGAATTATTAGTTTGAGAGGTTCATTCACAGTTCTTATTTTATTGCTTTTAGTTGCTGATGCATGGTAAAGATGAGTGGACTAGGAGAAAATTCCTTGGATAGCTTGACCAATGAGTCAAGGAAGCGCAAGGCGTTGCCCTGTGATACACCAGGTGCAAGGTAGGTTTATAGAGACCTTTCTGGCTTTCTACATTCAGTTGATAAAAAGATTTTTCAAGTTCTCATTGCAATTTAGGGTGAGTGATAAATAATTTTGTTCAGTTGAAAAATTCCCTAGGCCAGTTTCTGTTCTGAAGATACTCAGCTTTACTCTAATGTGCAGATGTGCCAAAGCTGATGAATGTAATTAGGCTCTTGTGGATGTCTTAATAGAGTGAGCACGGAAGAAACCACTGAGGCTGTGATTGAAGGTGAAAGGGGAAAAACTTCTTGCTTCACAGAAATTTGAAAGGCAGCATCTTCTGTCTGATAATTGATTTGACAGACCTCATTTCAGGCAGCTATAGTCAGCACAGAATACTGCAGTAGATTCAGCTTTTTTCCTTTCTCCAAACTAGTTCTTTGCAAGTTCACCTTCAGTTTTTGCATTCTATGCTGTCTACCTGCCCACCTCACTTAACTCTGTCAGATTATCCAAGGGACTCTGTTTTCTGTCCCACCTCATTGTTTTCTACCATGCTAAGTGTTCTGTGCTATCCTGTCATGTTCCTGTTCACACAGGGTATTGACCTTTATTAAATGTGTTTTCAGATTCACCTAAGCACCAGGCATTGTGTGCTCGCATTTCTCCCTCATATGCATGTTCTTGCTGTCCTGTGCTAATTACCTGCACTGTGCAACAGATTGTGTATGAGATCCTCAGGTTCTCTCACCATATCCCAATGTGTCTTTGAGTCTCTTTCATTTCAGTTTCTCTTTCCCTTTTTCCAGTGTCTGTCTTTTCATCCAAGATTTCTGTTTGTCAGTTTGTCACCCTTTGTTAGCTTTCTCTACCTTTCAAGCCCCTGTTTTAGCATGTATTTCTTCAGTATTGGTCTATACATACTTTACTAATTCTTTAACTTGATTTCTTCTCAAAGAATTTTTTAAAATCTTGTTTCCCTCCCTGTGCCCTTTCTTGACCCTTCTCTTTCTTCTGAGCCCTTGGCATGCACTGTGTTTGACTCTTCTTTCTGTTGATTTAGGCTGTAGATAATGTCTTGACTCAGCACAAATATCCATGTATGAAAAGGAGTTTCAGGGAGAGATTTTATCCAGCAACATTTGGTTCTGCTGTTTTTTTGGATGTTGAGATAGAATTTTTGTTCTGATGCCTGGAGGTTTCTGAGGTATCATTTCATATAGTCATCTTGTTACAAGCAAACCAAAGGGATTTCATGGAATGTTAAAATTACATTTCATTTGTCTAATAAATTATAAACCAGATTTAAAGTAACTTAAGCTTCAAATGTGCTTTCTGTATGAAGATTACAATTTCGTAACAGGCAGTTGCTGTTTTCATTGAATTTGACTGGACTAATTCACAGGAGGATTTTTGGATGGCTAACTTCCTCATATCCCCTTCAGATAAGTTTGTAATTAAAATTAACTAACTAATTTAAAAAAAAAAACAACTAATTAACACTGACAAACCATAAACCAAAGCACTAAACAAAACACACACACACACAACTAAACAACAGTGTAACAAAGCACAGGCCCTGTTTGCTGGAAGAATTACTGCTACCTCACTTGAATAAGTAGGTGTTACATGGAGTACATTCAAGTTCAGAAAAGCACAGCTTCTGAATCCGGTGGTATGGGAAGTACTTGAAATGATGTTTTTGGTTTCCAGTCTGACCTGCAGTGGTGAGAAGCGTCGCCGTGAGCAGGAAAGCAAATACATTGAAGAGCTGGCTGAGCTGATATCTGCTAATCTGAGTGACATTGACAATTTCAATGTCAAACCAGACAAATGTGCTATTTTGAAAGAAACCGTGAGACAGATTCGACAGATAAAAGAGCAAGGTACAGTTCCCTGCTAAGCCAAAATAAATAATTGAATGTTCCTGTCATTCCTTTTCCAAACCAGCAGTTCCTTGAGAAATGGAGTAGTGGTTTTTGTAATTGCATGTAACTGAGAAAACCTTCAAACTTGGACTCGAACCAAGCTATTAACATACCTTAGATAATTTTCTGTTTAAAAGTAAGCAAATGTTTTCCATCACTTTTTTTACTGGGATTCAGGGCTTTTAAAGTGGATACGTGGTTGGTTTTGTTCTGTTTTTAATAGCAGTTTACCTCTAGCCTTCAATGACTATAACTTGCAAAGTGTGCCTATTTCCTTTGGGCAGTAAGGTACTGAAAAATCAACTGTGCTTGATGGTTTTGTGGTGAGTCACCACACCTTTTGAAGACATGTTAAAAGAATTCTAAAAATTCATCTTAATTTCTTCTCTTAAGGTTTTTCTAGCACAATGTAGTGTATTGTATTGTAATAACTCTGTTTCATTATGGAGGTGAGTGTGTGATCATTTTCTGCTCCGCTCGTGATCTGCTTAGGCAGCCAGCAAATACCACAGAACAAAGTTTCTGTCTGTTTTCTGTAATTCTGCTGCCTGCCATGGATTCCCATTCCACCTTCCCTGCAATCAGTTTATTTATAATATTTTATTCTTAAAATATGATTTTTATTATGCATGCATATGTGTATACCTAGACACATGCATAGGTTAACATGAGCCAAAGCCTTTTCGTAGACCAAAGGTGATGGCATCTGAAGGCTTTGACCCATGCTGATGAGATGATAAAAACAAAAACGCAAGGAAAAGAGAAGTATCCTGATGGCCATTGAAAGATTCAGTAGACATTCATCAGACAGATGACCCTAAAAGCAGCAGAAGAAATATTATTCACAAAATAAATTGATCTTGTCAGTTTTAACTGTGAAGTCAAATTATGTAAGCAAGAAGCTTGGCATTATGTAGCATATGTAGCAATGACTTTTTTTTCTACTTGTAAGCAACTAATAATATATGAGAGATCCCCTCTCATTCATGCCTTTTTTTTAACCTTTATTCAGATGCTTCCTAGAATCTGGCTTGTGCTACTGGAATGTGGCCTTCATGGGAAGTGTCCCTTTACTGAAATGTATCTTTTGGGTTTTCAGGAAAAGCAGTTTCTAATGATGATGATGTGCAGAAAGCTGATGTTTCTTCTACGGGTCAAGGAGTTATTGATAAGGATTCATTGGGACCTCTTTTATTGCAGGCAAGTACAAATTAGCCTCTAATAAATCTCTGTGGAAACAAATATGGCAGGTGAAAATATTGCAATAAAGTCTACATTCCTGTAGTAGTAAATATATGTGAGAAGGGTACCAAATGATGCTTGAAAGGGTCAGGAATCAAATCTCTCTGAAATTCACTGTAGAAGGCAAGAGAACAACATTTGACTTTTTCTCATTATTGTGCTTTACTTTCTTCAGCAGTCATTAGCAAATTACTGCTAAGGCAGTTATTAGTAATACAAGGAACATTTTTATTTTTCATTTTACTTTATTTTCAGTTGGTAGACATTAAANTAGATAGATAGATAGATAGATAGATAGATAGATAGATAGATAGATAGATATAATAATAAAGAATGTACATAGCAGATACTCTTTCTTTTTATGTCTGGAAAACCAACCCAGTATTTCCAAGTCCATTAAAAAGCACTTTCAAAACTTAATTGTTTTACATAACTACTGATTTATTTCAGTTCAGAAAACAAAGGATTTTAAGATGTGGGTGGACTCTCTTCTTTATCACTGTCTGGTGGAAATCTCTTCCTGTTCTTGTCTTACAATTTGTTTCTACTGAGTTTCTACTTGTTCAGTTTGACAGCTATTGAAATAATGTTACAAATTCATTAGCTTGTGTTCAAAGAAAGCAAGAATGAAACAAGAAGGCTGGTTATCACTGTGGAAGAGCTCAGTGGAATAACAAATGAACAGATTAATTTTTAATACTGAAATCAGTCCCTAGCAGACAGTTTTCCTCAGAGAAAAATGTAAAACTTAAGCTCTACCCTTGCCAAAAAATGCGTGAATTGTAACTCGACATTTGTCACCCACATAGGTTTTAAATTAAATTGTGGTGAGAATGAGAATCAGAGAATAGCTTAGGTTGGAAGGGACCTTAGGGATTATCTACTCCAACTTCCCTGCCATGGGTAGGGAGGCCTCCCAACTAGACTCTGCTGACCGAGGCCTATCCAGCCTGGCCTTGAACACACCCACAGTGCGGAGGCATCCACAGCCTCCCTAGACAACATGTTCCAGATTCTCAACACTCTCATATTGAAGAAATTATTCCTAAGATCCAGTCTAAACCTACTCTCCCTCAGCTTAAACCATTCCCCCTTGTCCTATTGCTAGACACCCTTACGGAAAGTCCCTCTCCAGGTGATGTCTTACAGGATGTGTTGTCATGTTAATATTTAGGCATTGGACGGTTTCCTGTTTGTTGTCAATCGAGATGGGAACATAGTATTTGTGTCAGAGAATGTCACACAGTATCTGCAATATAAACAAGAGGATCTGGTTAATACAAGTGTCTATGGTATCCTGCATGAAGAGGACCGGAAGGACTTCCTTAAAAACTTACCTAAATCTTCAGGTAATAAGGGTTGATCTTTAAGTTACTACTACACTGTTACTAACCTATCTGAAAACCAGCAGAGAAGAATAAGCAATGTGTTGAAAACCAAATTGCTTACAGAAATCACATTTGACTACAAAGAGATGTTAACCTTGAAAACTGTTGCTCTGTTCTTACTCAAGCACACCGCCAAAAAGAAAGGCGCTGGACACTCACACGCTGCTTTGGCCTTCACTATTTATTTACCTGTAACTTAAAGAAAGGATACTACAGGAACATGTTCCTTAAAGCCTCAAGACTAGCTAAGGGAGCTCCCTGGTTTTTAGATATGTGAATGACTTCTCAGTCACTTGAAGGAAAGCTGATAATAAGGGAAGGAGTTTTTTTCACTTGGTTCTCAATACCGCTGTTTTATACTATGGTGTAAAACTGATGCTGTACTGAGAATGGACCTTAAAATGTTCTCTAATCCCTCTCATTTGGGAACAATGTATATCAATTAAGAAGAATTGGGTTTATCTGAATTTTTTTTATAAATCCTTCCTGTGTTCTTTTAAGTTAATGGAGTTTCTTGGAGCAATGAAACACCGAGGCAGAAGAGTCATACATTCAATTGTCGGATGATGGTGAAAACCTCTCATGAGCTTTTGGAAGATGTGGGCAGCCACCAGGATATACGTCAAAGATATGAAACAATGCAGTGTTTTGCTTTATCTCAGCCAAGAGCTATGATGGAAGAAGGGGAAGGTAGGAAATGTTGTGGATTCATTTTCTGCACCAAAGAAATCTGAGTAAAGCTTTTTGGTATTTTAGTTTATGTTAGGAAGTCTGTAGCTTCTGTCACCCATTTGTAAGTAAGTAGGGACAAAATGCAAAAAAACCTTTTATTTAGTATTTTCTAGCACCCATTTTAACAAAAAAAGATCCTTCAGCTATTTTATTAGATGCTTTAATGAAGTAAACCAGGAGTGAAATGAAAGAAGGTGTGATGGTTTGGGA
>VWYK01066487.1:0-16152 GCA_013399775.1 Semnornis frantzii | reverse complement strand
TGGCAGTAATTAATTACCCCATATCCCCTTACAACCTCCAGGGAGGGAGCAGCCACAGTCTCCCTGGGCAACCTGTGCCAGTGTCTCACTATATCAAGAGGTTACTCCAAATTAGGAACTTAATATTTCCTTGATTCTTTCATGGTTATTGTTATTTTAATCTTTTATTTATATAAATGTCTCATTTATATGTTAGCCTTTCCCCCATTAACTTTATAGACAGAGAAGAGAATGCAACCTTGGTGTAACTAGAAGGGATGGTGTACACCCATTGATGTCTACACCCTTCTTCTCCAGGGCAGTGCTTGAAATTCCCCAAATGGACAGCTAATCCTAGGCAGAAATAGTGTTGTCCTTTCTCTGGGAATTGACTTGGCTCAAATTCTGCAGAGGCTATCAAAGGAAGTGAAAAATGCCCCAAGAACACAGAGCACCAGCATCATTAAACTACATCCTAAGAATGCAAAGTTAAAAGCTGTATCTGAACACAAGCACAGGATAGATCTTCCTTCTGGCACTGGTCAATACTAGTCAGGAAGAAATCTTCTCTCAACAAGAGTAAACTTTTCCTACAGAACAAAAAAAAAAGAAAAACAAAAAATAAACCCAAAAAAACTCCTTGAGAAAGTTTTAGAAGGTTACTTGGGTTTATTCACTGAAATATGAGCTGGTATAGATGTACTTCTTTGCTTCTCAAAAAGAACATTTCCAGTCAGGTAGAGGTATGACCAGACATTTCTGATTTAAGGGTCTTTAACCCTCAGAGAGGGGAACTCTTATAATTCACCTTCTTTTCTTTGGTGATTTTTAGCTGATCTGAGACTTCTATCTTCCTTTGCTGCCACTTCCAGGTTTCTTGCCAGAAGCATGAGTTGTGCATTAACTGTGACCTATCAGATTTTTCTGTTCAATAAAGGCAGCAAAACCTACTTTTCTGGAGCCTATTTGCTCTGCATGGACTTGAATGAGGTGATGGCATCTGCCAAAATATCACGAACAGGTGGTTATTTTGTATGCATCCAGTTACTGACCAAACCCATTAACTCCACAAACAGTTCCTTACCAGTTTCACAGAGTCACAGAACAGTTTTGGTTGGAAAAGACCTCTAAGATCATTAAGCCCAACCACCAACCTAACCCCACCATGGCCATTAAATCACACCCCAATTTGCCATGTTCACATATTTCTTGAAGGCCTCCAGTGACAGTTACTCCACCAACTCCCTGGGTAATCTATTCCAATGCTGGACTCCTCTTTCAGTAAAGATATTTTTCCTAATGTCTGATTGTGCTGGTTTGAGGCTAATAGGAATATTTTAATGAAAAAAATCAGATTATTGGCTGTGAAAAGAAAAAAATAGTGATGTCTACTTCACTCATAGGCTTGCTGAGATGTATAAAAACGAGGGCACAAGCATAGATAAGATGCAAACTCTCTCTGGGAGCTGCTCTGTCTTCTGGCCTTCTGCTGTGTATCCCAACTAATCATTCTGCTTCTAACCTCCCTTGCCCATCCTCCAAACTCACCTTGCATGTAAGGCAGACCCTGGGGTAAGATAGAGGGGTGGGAAGAAGGTGGAAAGGTGGTTGGGATCCCCTCCTGGGGACTCTGATTTCTGGGAGGGGAGTTGTGTTTCTGTATTACATTTATCTTGTATATTTCTGTAAATATTCCTGTCTATTGTATATATCTCTGCTTGTACATTGTGGTAAGTTGTAAACAGAGCTTCAGTCCTTAACTTCCAGCCATCTGACTCTTGTCTGGATGATTTCATNACTCTGATTTCTGGGAGGGGAGTTGTGTTTCTGTATTACATTTATCTTGTATATTTCTGTAAATATTCCTGTCTATTGTATATATCTCTGCTTGTACATTGTGGTAAGTTGTAAACAGAGCTTCAGTCCTTAACTTCCAGCCATCTGACTCTTGTCTGGATGATTTCATTTTGTGGGGGGTGGGTAACTCCCAAACCATCACGCTGACCTAAACATCTCCTGGCACAATTTCACATTTTCTCTTGTTCTGTTATGGAATACTAGAGAGAAGAAACCAATTCTTACCTCACTACAACATCCTTTCAGGTAGTTGTAGGGAGCAATGAGGTTCCCTCCTTTACTCCCACTTGCTGAGGGTGCACTCAATTCCCTCACCCAGAGGGTTGATAAGATATTAAAGAGAAGTAGCGCAAATCTAGAGCCCTGGGGAACACCACTAGTGACCAGCTCCCAAGTGGATTTAACTCCATTCACTACCATTCTTCAGGCCTGACCACCCAGTCAGTTCTTAATCCACTCAATCTTTCACCCATCCAAGCTGCAAGCAGCCAATTTCTCCAGAAGGATTGTGAGCCCCCAGAAGGATGTGAATGCCATGAAGCAAAATCAAGGCTCCTGGATCTAAGCTTACTCATTCCACAACCCAGAAATGCCAAACATTCTGCTTTCTGAACTACTGTGGCCATTCAACATATCAAGAAACTCCAGAAATGCAAGTTATGAGAAGTTGCTTTGACATCTCTGACAAACTCTGCTCCTGACATCATGTGTCAGCAGAAGCTGAGGAGGAAGACAAAGAGCATTGCAATTTGAAACAAATTTTATTTGAAGTAAAAAGTATGAAAAACCATAATAAAGACCATAATTCCCAACTTTCTTCTGGAAAGTTCTCTCCTTTTTGTACAACTGGCTGATAGAAAGCACCAAGTGCTGCTGTAAATAGTGCTGCCAATAGATCATCATTTCTGCAAGCCAAAACATGCCAGCATGACACGGTATGAAAACAGACTGAGTGTAGTTGCCTTTGCCTTAAGACAAACAAACAAAACCAAAGCAAAACAAAACTAAATCAAACTAAAACCTCCAAACCTAAACCACCTTCAGACAGAAACAGGTTCCTAGATACGAGTCTTATCATTTTTCTTTCCCAGGATATACAGAGCCATAAAATCATAGAACCACAAATGGTAGGGGTTGGAGGAGACCTCTGGAGATCATTGAGTCAAACCCCCCTGCTAAGGCAGGATCACCTAGGGCAGATCATTCAGAAATGCATCCAGGTAGGTTTTAAAAGTCTCTAGAGAAGGAGACTCCACAGTCTCTCTGAGCAGCCTGTTTCAGAGCTCTGCCACCCTCACAGTAAAGAAGGTTTTCTTCCTGCTGTTGTGTCCATTGTGTTTGTTATGTCAGCTCACAGCACAGGCCACCTGGCAATTGCTCCTCCAGGAAACAGGGTCAGCTCTGGCTGGGGCATCACCACAGCACCTTCTGGGAGTCTGGGTCCAAGGTCACCAAAGGAAGGAGTTGCCCTCAGTCCCACTACCTCCAAGCTAGCATCTGAATATCCAGAAGCAGGGATGCTGTCAAGGCCCTGATGTACTTCATGTGCCTCCTCCAGCAGAGCTGGAGAGGGACTGCACACAGTCAGGCAAGAGGAGCTCTTTCCTAGGGACAAAACACAGAAGCCAAAACTGAGTTTCTGCTGGTCACCCCTTTCCTAACTCTTCCCTGCTGTTATTTCACAACTACTCATCTGTTAAGCTAAATGCTGTATTCCATCTATGCTTTGTCTTGACAACTGTCATCCCAGTAAGCAATATCTATATTTCAGGAGCAGAGAGACTTTTCATCATTTTAATTGCTGTCTTAGGTCTTGCTCCTGAAAAGAACCTCACATGGGCCCCATTTTAATTGCTCTCTTAGGTCTTGCTCCGGAAAAGAGCCTCACATGGGCCCAGGGTCCTAATTTCCAGGGAGGACTGGCAGTGCAATGGGAATATCTGAACAGAGGTTTTGTCACACAAGTCAGGAAGGCAGCCATCATTCTCCATGGGGATGTGAAGCACAAGAGGACTCTGCAGATCAAGGTAGAGCACTGCAGGCAGCTCAAGGGCAGTGGGAGCATTTTCAGAATTGCCTGGGGAGAGGTCTTGATGAGTGATCAGTAGAGGAAGGAGCCATAGTAGGACTGAACTGCAGCAGCTCCTTCACACCAGCTTCTCACGTGCAAGATTTACTTCATGCTCAGGATGCTGTGGTCCAGTTTAAGCTACTTCCAAAATATATTTTTTTTAAAAGATGCTTTTAAAAGGTGATTTTAATACTTTCTGTTACATAGATAACACGGAGTGAGTCTCAGTCTGTCCTGCTGGTGTGTGTCTGCTGGCCTCTTTGCTAACCTAACTAATCACTTTTCTTCTAACCCCCCCTGGCTGGTCCTCCAAACTCACCTTACACATAAGGGAGACCCTGGGGTAAGGTAGAGGGGTGGAAAGAAGGTGGGAGGGTGGTTGGGAGACCCTCCTGGGGACTCTGATTTCTGGGAGAGGAGTTGTGTTTCTGTATTACCTTTAACTTGTATATTTCTGTAACTATTCCTGTACATTGTGTATATATTTGCTTGTACATTGTGCTAAGCTGTAAATAGAGCTTCAGTCCTTAACTTCCAGCTGGCTGAGTCTAGTCTGGGGGATTTTATAAAGTGAGGGGGGGCAGGGGGGCAGGGAACTCCCAAACCATCACAGTAAGCTGTCCTCTTGAGCCTTGAGATGGTCAAGCCTAGCATTTTGCCAATGTAACTGGGGACAATCCTGCACTCAGAGAACAGTGAGCATTCAGCAGAGTGCTGAGTTTTGACAGAGTTCACTCACAAAGCAAGTGCTCAGCCAGTCTGATTCAGTTGCAGATATCCTGGCAAACAGGGGGATGCTGAGTGCAGAGAGCTACCAACCACTCAGTGCTTTGCAAATGGTCCATTTACTGCAATGAAGAAATGAGAGTCAATGGGTGACTGCTGCTTATTTATTTATTTCACTGTTCATAAAGTCTGTTCACTCAGGGCCATTAAGTTACACATCCAACCAACCCTGGAATCACAGCAACTTCTTATGATGTCCTCCATTCTTCCCTATCACTTTTAACAATTTTTTATATCTGATTTTACATATAACTATAAAACCCTCACAAGGGAATGTCTATGTTCTGGTATTACCCATCATAATGAAGTTCCAGTCCTTTCTTTGGTTCTGCAATAGTACAGATAACTACAATAACAAGCCAAATTTCTTGCTTCTGTAACTCCATTGATTTAAAATTGTTCAGCTGCAGATAATCTGGGATAATAATTCCCTTCAAGTGGTAGCAGATAAAACCACTAGCTAAAAAGCTGCCACGGTAGCAGCAGATTCACTCCCACAATATACAGGACTAAAACTGTCCTTATTTATGTCAGCACAGAGTGATCCACCTAGAATCATCACTGTTGTGGCCTTTCAGGGGCTTACAAGAAAGTTGGAGGGAGGGACTTTTTAGGATGTCAGGTAGTGGTAGGACTAGAGGGAATGGAACAAAGCTAGAAATGGGTGGATTCAGACTGGATGTTAGGAAGAAGTTCTTCACCATGAGGGTGGTGAGACCCTGGAATGGGTTGCTCAGGAACGTGGTGGAAGTCTCATCCCTGGAGGTGTTTAAGGCTAGGCTGGATGAGGCTCTAGACAGCCTGATCCAGTGTGAGGGGTCCCTGCCCATGTCAGGGGGGTTGGAACTGGATGATCCTTGTGGTCCCTTCCAACCCTGACTGATTCAATGATTCTATGATTAGGCTAACTGTTGTTTGGAAACTACCTGTAGGGTTTAATGTCCTTCTTAAGAGACTCCAAGCAGAAGTTGCTCAGTGAAGCTCCTGCATGAAAAGTAACCAGAGGCCATACCTGAGAAAGGCCACTGGTGTTTCTGCAGGGTGTGGGGATGGGTTTATTTGGGCTTTAGAAACTGATGTAGTAAGCAGCAGGAATTAAGAGGTAATGTATGGTGAAACACTGGAATGGGTTGCCCAGACAGGTTGTGGATGTGTTCCTGGAGGTGTTCAAGGTCAGGCTGGATGAGGCTTCAAGCAGAGCCTGGCTCCATCCTCTTGGCACTCACCCTTTATGTATTTATAACCATTAAAGAGGTCACCTCTCAGTGTCTTCCTCTCCAAGCTAAAGAGCCTCAGCTCCCCCAATCTTTCTTTGTAAGGAAGATGCTCCATCCTCCTAATCATCCTCATGATTCTGTACTGGACTCTCTCAAGCAGTTCCCTGAGGTCCTTCTTGAACAGAGAGACCCAGAACCAGCTACAGTACTCCAGATGTGGCCTTACCAGGGCAGAGTAGACCTCAACCGACTAACCACAGCCCTTCTAATCTACCCCAGGATGACCTTCTTGGCCACAAGAGCACATTGCTAGCTCATTGCTGGTGTTGCCTTTGGCTTCTGCTTACTCCTCTATATGTTCAGGTGCTCAACATGGGTTGTCCTTTCTAATCTTCTGCACAACGTTCCAGGCTCAGGACCAATTTGAAAGTGTGCTTTACTTTACAGGTGATGACTCAATGTAAAGACACAGCTTGCTCCTGGAGAAGCTGTCAAAAACACTTTTGCTACCATACATACCCAGAAGCTGAGTTTAAGCCACATTGTTCCTTCTGACCATGAATCATTACATCTAAGCAATTTTTTTTTCTGGTAAACCCAAAGGAATTTTATACATGGCTATGCATGGTTACAATTATTCACCATTCCATATTGCTATTAGGAGCATTTGAACAAATACTTCATGTGGGAAAGCTGAGTTGTGTAAAAGTCTTTTTTGCTGGGTTAATTTCACTCTGCCACCAACCCGCTGACTAAAACATGTTTATGCCAAAGCTGATTATGTACACTTTTTGGACTTTAAATTAAATACAGATGATAATTACAATGAATCACTGTGAAATGGCTGGATAATTTGAAAATGTAATTAAGTGAAAAGTGTACTAGCTTTCAAAAAAAAAAAAAAAAAACCACAAACATATTTGGATGACTCCAAGTGTGCTGCTGTGGCTTAGATGACTGCTTTCATACCATCACGACTGATATTAAGGACCCTGTTTTAATGATGTTCTAATGATTCATCATTGAGCACATTCGATGACTGGATATTCTGGCAGATGGATTTACAGAAAGAGGGGGAAACCTTCCCTACAGCTGCAAAAAGCTTCAGGAAGATAGGTTGCTGTCATCATTTTTATATGTGTTTTGCTATGGAATTGCTTCCTCGCTGGCATCGCAACTTAAAATGTTTCGCATGGGGAAATCGAAGCTCAGGGAGTGAAATGCCCTGTGCTCAGAAGGAGGATGTGTTATACACTGACAATCCCTCTGTCAGGGATTTCAAAAAGCCATGCCCATGTCCTTTCTCAATTCCATGTGGTCCTGGGACTCATGTGCCCCAGACAGAGGGCTGAGGAGCACCTCAAAAGAGAGTCACAAGAAGAAGTGTGTTCCCAGGCAGGAGGAGAGGGAGCAGAGCTCTCAAGGTAGAAAGGCTAAAAGCTGCTGGCACTGGAACAAGGTTTGGTATGGCCACAACTAGAGTACTGTGTCCAGTTCTGGGCTCCCCAGTTCAGGAGAAAGGCTAAAAGCTGCTGGCACTGGAGCGAGGTTTGGTATGGCCACAACTAGAGTACTGTGTCCAGTTCTGGGCTCCCCAGTTCAGGAGAAAGGCTAAAATCTGCTGGCACTGGAGCGAGGTTTGGTATGGCCACAACTAGAGTATTGTGTCCAGTTCTGTGCTCCCCAGTTCAGGAGAAAGGCTAAAAGCTGCTGGCACTGGAGCGAGGTTTGGTATGGCCACAACTAGAGTATTGTGTCCAGTTCTGTGCTCCCCAGTTCAGGAGAAAGGCTAAAAGCTGCTGGCACTGGAGCGAGGTTTGGTATGGCCACAACTAGAGTATTGTGACCAGTTCCAGGTTTCCCAGTTCAGGAGAAAGCTAAAAGCTGCTGGCACTGGAACAAGGTTTGGTGTGGCCACAACTAGAGTATTGTGTCCAGTTTCGGGCACCTCAGTTCAAGAGAGACAGGGAACTACTGGATGAAGTCCAAGAGAGGTCACAAAGATAATTAGAGGTCTGGAGTATCTCTCTTAAAAGGAGAAGCTGAGAGACCTGGGACTCATTAGTCTGGAAAAGAGAAGACTGAGAGGAGATCTTGTCAATACCTAAAGGGTGGAGGTGAAGAGGATGGGACCAGGCTCTTTTCAGTGGTGCCCAGTGACAGGACAAAGGTCAATGAGCTCAAACTAGAATGAAGGAGGTTTTGTGCATAGGAAAGAGATTCTTCTGTCTGTCTGTATGCAGTCCCTCTCCAACCCTGCTGGATGTGGCACATGAAGCACAGCACCAGGGCCTGGAGATCATTCTCACTTCTGGATGTTCAGATGCCAGCCCAGAGGCAGTGGGGCTGAGGGCAGCTCCTTCCTTCAGTGACCTTGGACCCAGGCTCCCAGAAGGTGCTGTAGATATGCTCCAGCTAGAGCTGACCCTGTTTTCTGGAGTAGCAATTGCCAGCTGGCCCATGCTGTGCCCTGACATAACAAACACAATAGACACAACAGCAGAAAAAAAACTTCTTTACTGTGAGGGTGGCAGAGCACTGGAACAGGCTGCTCAGGGAGGCTGTGGAGTCTCCTTCTCTAGAGACTTTCAAAACCTATCTGGATGCATTCCTGTGTGACCTGTCCTAGGGGATCCTGCTTTAGCAGAGGGGTTGGACTCGGTGATTATCTCAATAGGACCCTTCCAATCCCCACCAACCTGTGATTCTATGATTTCATCTGGCTTCACTCCCAGCATGTTGCCAGCAGGTATCTGAATTAGCCAGGTGACGCTTCAGACCCATTGGCTCTTTATGAGGATTTCACTGGCTGACAACCTGCAATCACAAAGCAACTGGGAAGTGGAGAGACCAGTTTTGAAAGCAGCCTGCACCCTAAGAAGCTGAGTGGGAAAAGCCTGGTCTGTAAGGAAGACTGGACCACATTAAATACAATTAATACTGCTACTGCTTCCTCTGTTCACTCATTCCACGATCCAAGCTGCCACCTTGCGTGTACTGAGAGATGCATTCCCCTGAGCTCACTACATTATCTGTCCATAGATATGCCTCTGCCTTGTCCATCCCTCCTTGCTGGTGTAAAGGTGCAGAGAGCAGCTATCCTTCTGGAGTTAGCCTGCCAGGACTCAGGGCCAGCCCCTCATCAGCATAACCAGGGACAGCTCTGTCCCCTGGGGAGCCTGGAGGACTGCCAAACAGCCTGTGGGGTGGCTGCAGCTACAGACCACACCATGGACCCCACTGGTTCTGATCCACACCCATAGATGGGACCTTCCAGCCCCACAATGGCAGGACCAGCCTGAGGGGCCATGGGATCTGGGCTGACCTCATTACAACCTTTATCCAACCTCACTGGCACACTCCACCGCTGTAAGGCAGCCATACCCCTGACAGCTGCATTACAACAGCCTGCAAAATTTGCTTTGTTATTTCCCCACCGTTATACTACAGATTAAAAGGAAAAAAAAAATTAAAATAAAGCTTTTGAAAATGTTAGTACCAAACTGCAATAAATTCCCTTGAAATAGACACTAAATCTTCCTATCTTTAAGTCCACATAGTAGGCATAACACTAAATAAAATTAATACTGCTACTCCTTGCTCTACTCACACATCCAATAATGCACTCCTGTGCTTTATTTGAGGTTATGTATACATTTAATATACATACTATTACAACAAGGTCACTTTGGAATAATCTCTTTGATTGATTCCAGGAAGGCAGTATGGAAGAGAAAAAAAAAAAAAAAAATTAATCTTGCATGGGAAACACAAAATATCAGCCTAGAAGGAAATGGCACAGCAGCCTGTAAATGGCAACTATTATAGTTTTACTTATACTGCACATCTAAGCATTGTTGCAGCTTTGCCAGTTGTTTTCCATGCTAAAATAAATTCTTCTATCTTCTCTTCAGTGCTGTCCTCCTTGCTATGTTTGTCGCTCTGGTATCAGAGCACTTTGCACACAGAAAATCACCTTTCAGTGTTTCTCTTCAGATGAATTCTCTGCACCACTCTACTCCTCCACTTTAGGCTATCAAAATAATAAGCTACCAATTGGGATGAGAATGTCTTAGAAAACCCAGGAAGAACACAAATAACATTACCTAGAACATTTCTTCTCGGCACAATACTGCAGTCAAACACTGGGAAACAGATGTGAGAAATCTCCACTACAGTATGTGTGTGCACAAAACAGATCCAAGAAGCACAGGCTCCTTTGCTCTGGGCCCTGTGCAGTGTGGATTCACGGAATCACAGAATTAGTCAGGTTGGAAAAGACCTCTAGGATCATGAGTCCAACCTATCACCTAACACCTTCTAATTAAGTAAACCATGGCACTAAGTGCCTCATCCAACCTGCTCTTAAACACCTCCAGGGATGGAGACCCCACCACCTCCCCAGGCAGTCCATTCCAATGTCAATCACTCTTGCTGTGAAGAACTTCTTCCTAACACCCAGCCTAAACCTGCCCTGGTGCAGCTTGAGGCTGTGTCCTCTTGTTCTGTCCCTGGGTACCTGGAAGAAGAGCCCAACCCCACCTGGCTACAACCTCCTTTCAGGTAGTTGTAGACAGCAATGAGGTCTGCCCTGAGCCTCCTCTTGTGCAGGCTGCACACCCCCAGCTCCCTCAGCCTCTCCTCCCAGGGCTGTGCTCCAGCCCCCTCACCAGCCTTGATCACCAACACCACAACAGTTGCCATTGATCATTAACAGTGGGGCATCAGCAATTCTCACAGCTTTCCTCAGCCATGAAAGAGAAAATGCTGTATTTGTCCTCCATCCACCCTGACTGCCTTTTTTGCTACTCAGTGGTACATTTGATTCAAAATGTCAGCTTGTTCAGGGCTTTTGCCCCATGACTTTTGCCATGCTATTGGTCTTTCTGTACAAGCTGTAATGAGTAGAGGTGCTGTGGAGATGCTACCAGATTTTTTTACCTTATACTATTGGTACCAACACTTGCAAATGTACACTATTTGGTTTCCCATATCACTGATTTGCTTATGGCCATTCTCCATCCATAGCAATGTTTTCCTGAAGAGCCCTGATTCAGCTCTGCTGGTGTGGACATTGTTTGACTCTTGCAAAAAGCTTTTAGACTCTTCAGGAAAGTCAAAAGGTGCTCAATAGAACTGCCCTCTTCCTTTTTAAAGAGCATTTGTGGTGGACTAATATACTGCCTCAAACATGCTAATTACATCTGATAATGGTTGGGCATTGCATTACTGCACAGGTGCAGTAAAGCCAACAGCAGCACTTTGCTGCTTGTGTTCCATCATGTTAATGAAAGCAATAAATCAATGACACGTTCCAAACCTTGACTTGCCCCAGAAAAGAGAAACACTAACAAAATTTAGCACATCCAGCTTGCAATATCTCACAGCTGGATAGCTTTATTCTTTTTTTTCCCACCCTGGAAAGGTTTAAATTCTCCTTTCAGCATAAGGGCAAGCATCCAAGATGCTGAGCATTCAGTGGATCTGAACATACCCTTTTTGATGGGGACTGTATTAACTTTGAAACAGGTACACTGTTCAGATTAATGATATGAAGAACAGAGGGCTGAGATTAATGATATGAGGAAGAGAGGGCTATGGAATATGATTTTACAGAGATAGTAGAAAACAAAGAAACTTCAGTTCAGAAAGCCAAGTCAGTCTGTTTCCCCTGCTGTGGTACAAACATGGAGAAAGTTTCTGTCTCCAGAGCCAAAAAAAAGTAATAAGAAAGGGCTTTAAAACAATGTCAGCTCATTGTCTGGGAAATGAAGATAAAGTTAAGGCCAGGTTTGAAAGATCAAAGATTTAAATTACTTTCAGTGGAGCTGTAGTTAATATATCTAAAGGGTGAATTCTCAATGTTGTGCAGTTAATCTTTGACAGCAGATATTCCTGGCACCTGTGGGGTGTGTGCATCTCAGGCTGCAGGTACTGAGCAGATATTTCTCCTCTAAAGTTTTTATATTCTTCCCTAAGCACTTTAGTGTGAATGGACATTCATTTTATAAAGCAAAAGGTAATCAAACAAATACCTACTGTAAATACCCAAACATCACAAAGAATTAAAATTGCAGCTCTGAGAAGGGCCAACACACTGACCTGGGATTGTTTAGCCTGGAGAAGAGGAGGCTGAGGGGAGACCTTATTGCTCTCCTCAGCTCCCTGAGAGGAGGCTGGAGCCAGGTGAGGGTTTGGATCTTCTCCCTAGTAACTAGTGATAGGACAAGAGCAAATGGGCTCAGGTTGTGCCAGGGGAGGTTTGTATTGGATGTTAGGGGAAATATCCTTACTGAAAGAATGGTCAGGCATTGGAACAGGCTGCCCATGGAGGTGATGGAGTTACTGTGCCTCAAGGTGTTCAAAAAACATGTAGATGTGGCACTTCTGGACATGGTTTAGAGGCCTAAGGTAATGTTGGGTTGACAGTTGGGCTTGATGATCTTAGAGGTTTTTCCCAACCTTAATGATTCTGTGAGTCTATGCAATGATTCTATATCCCCCACTTAGATTTTTAGTGTCAAATCTGGTTGGTGTGCTAGAAGTTAATGCCTTCAAAGCAGTGAACCATAGATAACTAAGGATCACAAACATTAGCCTACCATAGACTGTCATGAACAGCCACGAGAGTAGCCACATTTCATTTGTGCAAGGATCTGAGCATCTCTTACAGTTAGCACAGAAAGACTTGAAGGTGCTGTTCCCATTCTCTGATCAGGATTGCTTTCAGTTTAATGAACCCCCTGCACCCATCTGCAAGAAACCTATTTATGCAGAACTTCTGGAAAAGATATGGCTTTCTTTCTAAAGGCTAAGCTTAGAGAGGCAATGTCTTACATCACAGAAAAGCCTTTGGTTGGCTCCGAGAATTTTCCACTCTTTGGTAAATGTATCCCCAACTGCAGGTCTAGGGAGGTTCTTCTTCCCCTCTACTCTGCCCTGGTGAGACCACACCTGGAGTATTGTGTCCAGTTTTGGGTTCCCCAGTTCAGGGGAGACAGGGACCTGCTGGAAAGAGTCCAAGGGAGAAGTATGAGGATGACTGGGGGACTTGAGCATCTCCCTTATAAAGGGAGACTGAGAGCCCTGGGGCTGTTTAGTCTGGAGAAGACTGGGAGATCATCTGATTATTGTGTACAAATATCTGAGGATGATTATTGTGTACAAATATCTGAGGGTGGGAATCAAGTGGCTGGGGCCAATCTCTTTTCAGTGGTCTGCAGCAATAAGGATCAACAGCTACAAACCAGAACAGAGAAGGTTTCACCTCAACATGAGGAGAAATTTCTGTACAGTGAAGGTGACAAAGCTCTGGAGCAGGCTGCCCAGAGAGGTTGTGAAGTCTCCTCCTCTGGAGACTTTCAGAACCTGCCTGGATGAATTCCTGTGTGAACTGACCTGAGTGATCCTGCTTTGGCAGGGGGGATGGACTCAATGATCTCTGGAGGTCCCTTCCAACCTCTGCAGTTCTGTGACTCTGTGATACTGTCATATTCTGACACGGTGGCAGCTGGCTCCTACACAACTTTGACTCTGAACCAGAAGAGATTTGAAGCAAGCCAGCTCACAGCATCAAAGGACAATGTCTGAAGCAAGGTCATTTGGTCTCTGTAAGGTGTTTGATGAATGTACACAGTGTATAGGTATGGCATTTGCAATACCTGCATTTTGGTCCTTGTAATAGGAACACTGCAGTACTTTACAATATTTATGATCTCTCTTTATTGTTTTTTTTTGTTGTTGTTGTTATTTAGGTGTTAGCAATGCGCAGGAACTAAACCAAAGAACAAAGACAGAATTTGCTTACAGAACTTGATGTTACTGCATGGTAATTTTTTCCTTCATAGCTCACAAAGAGAAATTTCTACCACATGGTTTTCTCTTGATTTTTTTTAATAATAGCTTATAGGTGACATCCTTTGACACTGGGCAAATCTATCCAAGAATTTATCATGGTACCACTCCGTACAAAGTTACTCCATAACAGAGATTCAGAGATCCATAGAATGGTTTAGGTTGGAGAGGACCTTAAAGATCATCTAGTTCCAACTCCCATGGACAGGGACACCTTCTACCAGACCAGATTGCTCATCCACCCTGACCCTGAACATCTCCAGGGAGAAAGCATCCATGACCTGCCTGGGCAACCTGTTCCAGTGTCTCACCACCCTCACTGGAAAGAATTTTTTCCTAACATCCAGCCTAAATCTATACTCTCGATCTTCAATCCATTCACTCTTGTTCTATCACAACAAACCCTTGTAAAAAGTCCCTTCCTGGCTTTCTTGTAGGCCCTCTTCAGCTACTGGAAGGCTGCTCTATGGTCTCCCCAGAGCCTTTTCTTTTCCCCAGGTTGAACAGCCCAAACATCTCTGTTTGATGAATGTGTACTGAGTATGGAATGACTCAACCAAAACTGGCCTGGCCAGCTCTTACCAAAAGAGTGCATTTTGGCAAAAGGTAAACCAGGCTTTTTTTGGTCTAGAAGATTTAGAAAGGATTGCAGGCATTTCCCATACAAAACTGTATTCATATTAATCACTGTTTGTTCAGTGCCTGACTATCCAAGTTTAAAGGGCTATGGAGTAAAGAAAACTCCCCTTGCTTATTGTGACAGCAACAGCAATTACCACTTACTCTAGTTTAGTCTTCACTATTTGGAAATGACAGGTGACTGGGATTTTTATTTTTCCATTTGTTAGACTTTTTTTTCTTTTGAAACTGTTTGCTAAAATGCAGAAGTAAAACCTGTCACCTCTGATGTTATTATGCTGCTTGGAGAAGTAAAGAAGGTGCTTTATTAAACCTTACCCAGCACAAATTCAACATCTCTGGGGAATGCTACGAATACACATTAAGATTTGTATAAATTGTGTGACACTTTCAGGACATGCTGGTGAGATGTGGAAAAAGAGAAAAGTTTACTGAGGTGGCTTGGAGATGCTACTGATCCTGCTTTCTTGAAGACAGACAAGTGAAGCAAGTATAGCAAAGGGAAAGAAACCACAGCAAAATCAGAATGCAAAACTTTGGTGTCTTTTTGTTGCAGTCTCATTGCTAGAGAAATCTGGGCACAACACTTGCCTCTGTCAGCCACTTTGGAAACTGCCAACCCCATGCCAGCAGTAACTGTGTAACATGCTGCTTTTAGCTGCCATTTTGGAGGTATTCAGAAGACTCATTCCCAATTAGCTAGAGCAAATATTCCTTAAACAGAGGAGGAAAAGAAAGACAGAAATGAGAACAGGGTAAGAAAGGTTGGATAAGTGGACAAGGACAGCTATAGAACTTGTACTTTTCAAACACCATGTGGCAGACATGACAAAGCTGACAGTGTATCATCTGCTCTCTCGCTCTGGGACTGTCTGGCCACAGCAGCTCAGCTTCAGGATGATAATGGCACAGAGGTATTAATACAGCAGGTTCCAGAGTCCTGTGCACAACAGTGAAACTCAATCATTTTAGCTTCATATCTTACCAGTACCTAACTCAAACTGTGATAATTCAGAAGCTCCATCTGCTCATGGCTGTGGCCACTAATTGATCCTAATTTCAATTGGAACAACTTTGAGCAAAGAAAGTCGTTGTTTTCTCTGCCCCCACATCTCCTGCTTACAAGCACAATCTCAACATCACAGTTGTGACATACCAAGAGCCTTCATTGGGTTAATTCATTTTTTTCTGTATTTGAAAAGTGTTTATGAATATTTTTCTGTGCAAGGCTGAACTTGGAAGAGCTCTTTGAGCTGTGTGCTCAATGCCCCTCCTCCTTTTTCTGCTGTGTTTGGTGGGCAAGAGATCTGATTTGCCTGAGAGACAACTCCAGTCTGTGTCTGGAGCTGTCTGTGAAGCTGAAGAGTAAAGAGATGCTTTCTTCTGAGGGATAGGACATATGCTACACCACCACCTTAGCTTCTCCTTACAAGTCACTACATCAGGGCACCATGACAATCAAGATTCACTCTCCAAGTCACCACACTCTTTGGGATGGGAGGTTTCCATCACTCTGGATAGGAACAGGATTTCACTGGTTGACAGGACAATGCAGGACCATTTCCACACTGATCCTGTCTCTTTCCCTCCACATAGGCAAATTTATCTCCAGACTGGTTGGTAGGTTCTGAAACAGATCAGTAAAGTCAAGCTGATGAAGATAATTTGCCCTGTAAATGGCAGTGGCCAAGAGTCTTCATTTCTTGTACCCCCTGCCAGAGCATTACCATTTAAAACCTCATTCACATT
>VWYK01066479.1:232-15864 GCA_013399775.1 Semnornis frantzii | reverse complement strand
TCAATATTGCTAAGAAAATATACTGAAAAGGCAAACTGAAGAGAAAAACGCAGACAGTGCTGCTGAACTGGAGCAGCACACCAACAGTAGGTACTCGAAGCCCAGCGCTACATTTCATGTCACACTGTTGTGCAAGCTCTCTGTTGCCTGCAGCAAATAAAACTCTCAAAGCCATAATAGTGGAGAAAGTGACAGGATGAATTAAAGAGCTGCAACAGCAAGGCATAATGGAAGTGCAGAAATACTCGCTGGGCACCAGAAAGGACATCTGGTAAGGCTGCAGCTCACATCTGATGATAAAAAAGGTAGCCAGGACCTTTTTTGTAGCATTATAGTCATAAAGTATCATCCATATAGTATTACATGGGAAACCCTGGTAAACCATCATCCTCTTGGGATAGTCTCTGTGTCTTTCCATATGGGTGCTGTTAAAGAGAAACCAAGCACTGGCTCTGAGATTGTCACATGCCTGTAAGTGAGTCTTGGATGCTGCATCTGTGAAATCTACAGAACAGAAATGCTGGGATAGATAGTTCAATAGATGCTTCAGAAAGACCAGAGTTCATTCAAAGATATAATTAATAATAGCATCTCTATGCCAGTCTGTCTTTCAAAGGTCCATTCAGTCCCAAACAGAAATGTTCCCCTTCTGCCATACCTGTAGCATCAGTTCACAGAGCTGAATCTGGGCACTGATAAGAGTCAGGTAGATGATTTTTCTGAAGTTCGTAAAACAAGGTGAAAAATAACTGAAGCAAACAAAGCCCAGTATCTAGGGAGCTACATTGCAGGTGTCACACTGCCAACCAGTTTCTCTGAGGGAGTTCAAGTACCACTGACAGTGCTGGGATCTACCCAGGGCTGGGCACATAAATACCAAATCCAGGGAGGCTTTTAGTGCGACAGTATCAACCTCCATGAGCACACACTTTTCCTGGAAACAAGAGGTTCCTGCGCATGTGGGTGCCTTCGAGTGTGATCTGAGGCATTTCTAATATGCATAACAACTTAGAATTATTTTTTTGATTGTCAGAGGAGCCAGTGTTAACTCCTGGTGGTGATGAACAGACCTCTCTGGAGTGTCTCAATGCCTTTCCTCCTCGCGCCCTTATACAAGTTGTAATGCTTTAGGGCTACTCTTAGCCAATTGTAGTGAATTGAAAGAAATCGATTGAGATAATAACCATTAACTGAGATGTTTTGCATAAGACTTAGAAGATTCCATTCCACTATCAGTCAGAAGCAACAGAAAAACTTCAAAAAAGGGTAGAACCTTGAGTAAATTGTGTGCACTCTGCTTCAGTTCTGTAGCCAAATAAAAATGTATTAAAAACTGTTTAAGAATTACCAGAAACTGAAGAGATTATTTTTCATCAGAATGAAAATTTAGGGAAATTGTTTCTAATGGAACAAAGCATCCTACTCTAACCCAAAGGTAGAATGCTGCTGTAGAGTATGTTTCTGCTGAAAGCAAAGACAACGTCAAATTAGACTGATAGAATGAGATAAGGAAGAGATACCACAGATACTTTTACCTAAAAGCCCTTGAAAGACTGTTAGGACTGTAAACCTGTACAATACTCCAGAGAGGACTGATAAGGGTTTTCCATCCTTTCTTTTGATGCTACTGTACTATCTCAAGGCAAATGGGTCCCTGACACAAAGAAGGAGCATAGGCATCTCATGTTCTGAATGAATTCCCCATCAACCAAAGGAGTTATTTTTTGGCTCCAACTATTATTGAATATTAAGTATCCTGTGAAGAAACTGGAAGGGCTTTGATAAGAGAAATTCCATATGTCCCATCTCCACATTGCTGAGTGGGAGTTCAGCCATGCCGTATGTTGGACAAGGATGGATCTAAATGTAGCTTTTCCATGTTTCAGATGATCATTTACTCAGCACACAACATACACAGCAGGACCAGGCTCACCCAGTTACTTCTATAGGAGAGACTCAGTTTTTGCAGCTTACTTAAACGTACAGTGAAGCAGGGAGAAAAGGTGTGATGACCAGGGCTGAAATCCCTGCTTGCAATTAATCGAGTTAGCACCTTGGTTTGAACCTGATTCTCATACATAGGGTATGTGAAATGTGGGCTAATGGTAAACAGATTGCTATCAACAATCTTCCAAATGTAGACCATTTTTTTTTCACCTGAAACAATTTAGTGAGTGTATAAATAATTCTCTGAAGGATAACATTGATTTTTTTTTTTTTTTCAAGGCAATCAAGTATTCCTACCCTAAAACTTTATTATCTCGAGAATGTGACCCAGGTCGTCTAGGGCTTCACAGATCAGTTGCTCAATTTCCACACAGAAGCAGCATGAATAACCATAAGCCCTTGTGCATTTTGATCCAAGTATGATGTTCCTGTCGATAAACTGCAGAAAGCAAGCCTAGGTTTTTATTCTTAAGAGTGCAAAACTGTGCTTCTTGAGGTGATGAAATATATTACACCTCCATTTCTATTGCTTTTCACTAACTTCCAGATCCAAACCAAGCAATAGTTCAAAGATTCTGTCCAGTAGCATAACCTGGACCCATGGTCTCAGAGGGAGACCATAAAACTGATCAGTAATTTCAACCACTGATGTAAGGATTTTGCGATGTAACAGGGAAATCGTTAACTAAATCTGGTATTGAATTAATGACAGTACTAGCCAGTAGTGCTTTACTATGTTTAATCTGGAGTTGGAGTGATGACACTGTATTTTAGAATGGCTTCTTGTGTTGCTTTTTAATACCCACTAGTCATTAAATTGTATTTTAGAAAGAGACTATCTTTCATTCCTGCTTTTAAATATTTTAGTGTAATTATTTCAAAGTTGTAAGAGTCAACAGATGAGAACCAGCCCTCAAAATCATTCACAGGTCACTGTGCATTCATCACACTTTTAGCTGAAAAATACATCAGTGGGAATACTGCAAATGTACCTAGAGACCACTTACCATGACCATGAGAGTCACCGGTGGTCACTGGAGCAGAAACTAGGAAGGAATCACACCAACAACAGGACCAACATAGATAACATAGATATTTAGAAGAGAATTTGTTACGTCTCCTGTTCATTTTAAAGTGATGAACTAACATAGATCCCTTTTATAATTAAGTAATCAAGCTATTTTAAAACACTCTGACACTTGAGATTTGAATGCTGTCCGGAATCATACCAAAGACAGTAAATTAATGACTTTGACATTGTTATTGAGAAGAGTTTAGAGTAAGAATACACAGGGCATTAAATTAGTCTCAGGAGTTTTTAGATTCACCGGCTCTTTGGGGAGGAGGTGAAATTGAAAACCTGGATTGGGAATCTGATCCTCTTAAGTACTGTTTATTTTGCTGGTAAATAATGACTTTGTCCCCACCAATACACCAGTCTTAAAAAGGAAATTTAAATGTAAAAATTAAATCATGCACTTCTCAGCTGAAGATTCGACTAATACAGGCTTATGCTGTGCTATTTCATGCATTCATTTTCATTTTCATCTTTTAAAAGTTATTCCTCAAATATTTTAAAGATTCCAACATTTGGGAAGACAGCGTAGAGAAGATGTACAAGTTGGGATTTTTTTTTCCCATTCTTAACAGTAACTTTGGTCTTTCCTTCAACTGAAACAGAGATTTTTCTTAGGAGAACTACTGAGAGTATTTCATCTTTGACAACACGAGAAAGATCTCTTAGATGTAAACATTACTTAAATGCCTAGAACAGAATCTCATCCTCTGAAAATGGAGGTACTCGAGTATTTAAGGTTGTTCGTCTCCAAGAAATCTTAGGTCGTGGGAGATGCTGGTGATACTCAGTCCAGGAGGTGGGAAAGCTCACTCTGTGCAGGCACAAGTGGGTAGAGTGTGGGCAGTGCTGATGCAGCACCACACAGAGGGCTCATCTGGCCAGCACCGTTTGGTCATCTTTGAAACATGGTCACCTCTAGTACTCACAAGCTGCTCTGGACTTTCTCTGCAGAGTTTCCTGACAACTGAGTCAACTGCAGGGTAGTTTCTAACCAGATGTGAACCAGCTGTTCTAGACAGCTATGCACCGGTACCATCAGAACCAATAGTAGGGAACCATCACTTACTTGCATTTAGGCATGTTAAGAATGCATATCTGTGTCTAGAAGTTTTATAAGGTTTTCACTTTAAAATGTGAAAATTATGAACATTTACGTCAAAGTAAATCCAGGTAGACCATACTGGCTTCAGAAGTAAGGAAAGTGAAATGTATACCTGAATTCTTCTGAAGCTGCCAGCACGATGTTGATGAGCTCAGTGGACCAAGGGCATCCTCTGTGCGCTTAAAGAGGAAACAGATTTTAAATGGTCAAAATGTAAACAAAGGACACTTTTGTGGTAAACACAAAGTAGAATAAATTTTTTAAAATAATAGGAGAGAAATACTGGATTGAACAAGCAGTAAATTATTTATTCCCTTTGGACAACTAAACTACTCTGAAAGAGAAAAGCTTTTATAAGAATTGATTGTGTACTAGCACATTATGACTGGAGCAATACCACACCATACTAGTTCTTCAGAGTTTTTATTTCTGTAATATTTTTGTGTAATAGCCAAAACAATAAATAAACCCCTGAAATTTCTTTGTACTCTTTGTGTGGTTGGATAATGCAGCACCCTTGTCAGGCAAGGAACTATGCAGTCTGTCATTTGTTCTTATTATTGGCTAATATAGTATCTGATGTGGGGATGTTAATCCGTGAGAAATCTAGGTGGCAAATAGCATGAAAGGCTGTTAATCCCCATTAAGAAGAATAACAATGTAATGAGAAATGCGAGGCCTCTGTTCCATTACGGGTGTTAAATGAAAGGGAATGCACCATCCCAAGAATCTCCGGCTAACATCCCTGCAGTCTGCGGGTTTCCATGAAAGTGCATTTATGACCCTTGGCGTAACATTTGTCATCAAGAACGTAGCTTCTTGAAGGTTTCCTTACTTAGCTCCTCACTCTCCATCTTTCTAACACCTGTCTTGCGCCACGATGTGTTTGATCCTTACCGCCACAGGTGGATGGAGGACAGGAGAGATAGGCCTTTGTGCATATCCAGTGCAAACACTGGGAGGACTACAGCCTCCAGCTGTGGGGAGAGAACAGCAACATCAGAGAGGGACAGGCTGTCGCCTTCTGCTGGGTTTGGTTGTGGTTTCTGACCGCTCAGGAAGAGCACTTGCATTTGAGCCCGCTAGTTTAAGTATCACAGTTTTATCATCAATTGATAAGCAAGTGCTGACCCGAAATCAAAATCTGTAGAATCGCAGTCATAAACTTTGAGGTACAGATTTCACTTCTGACTTCTCAGTGATACTGTGGCCAATTAAAATTGTTAAGGTGTTCCTACGTGAAATCTGGAGTTCAGCTGTGTCTCCAATACATAGCTTGTAAATGCTACTGCCTTGAATACTATATCTAGATAAGAAAATGAAAATATCTGTAACGTCAGTGTAATTAAGGAAAGTAGATAACACAGGACACTATAACGCATACAAAAATATCTCTATGAGTGTTTTTTCATAAAGTACTCTTTCAAGCAATAAAAGCATGTATAGAAAATGACCTTTCATTTTTTAAGACATCAATCAATTTTTTATTTTCAGTCTATCACCTATTTAGATGGTTTCTTTATGGATTTTAATTATTGTATATTCCTGTATACAGCTTAGTTTCTAACAGTTTGAAACTTCAACCTCTTACAAACTTTTACCTCACTGGACAGAACCTAAAAAAATTACACTCTGGATAGTTACTTACTCTATTTAAAACAAAATCAGTAAGCTTAACTATAAATCAGGAGACTTGCTGAAGCAACCAATAATGTATTTCGGTGTGGCAAGACAGGGGTGTGACTCTTTGCTAATAATTTGTACTAATCCAAATCATGAAGTTGCATTTATGGACTATATTTGGCATAATATGTAAAAAAATTACCTAAATGTAGAACTATTGATCTGCACTTTAGCAGGCAAATACTTTTCCACGGGTTACAGTGTTTTGCACCCTGTATATTTAATAACACCAGATTGATAGGTTGTTAATAAATGACAAGTTAAATTTTATCGACTATTCACTTCCACTAATCAAGATTCACTCCTCTATAATAAGGAGAACACAACATTTTTTAATACATGGTGCTTTGCCTTTCTAGTAACTGCTAGTTTATAACATTCAATATAGTAGCAATATAATACATTTAGATGGCACAGTATGTGGAGGGGCTTACATGTCTGGGAATAAAGTCCAGAAGCCTTACCAAAAATAGCCAGCTCAAAATCCTACAGATGGGGCTGTATTTTTGGGCTGTTGTCATATGCAAGGATTATGTCTCTTAACTCTTGACCTACAGCTACGTGCACCTAGTTATGCCAAACTCATGTGCCCAAGCCACTACTGACACTGTCAAGCTCCTTCTCCAAGGCAAAACTGCTCCCGATTACCATCTTTCGCCTTCACTCACTTCCTCTCCAACAGCTACTTAGTGGTGAGAGTGCTCACATGGAAAAGGGAAAACCCATTTTCTACTCTCTCCTTGGCCTGGAATGTTTTCAAATCTGTGTTATGTGTCTCCTAGATGCTAGCAGCATCTGCCAGCTACCACCCTTTCCTTTAGGGCAGATGGCTCTGAATCTGTCTTCACTATGTTTTTTTCTCCTTAAGAGTAGCTCTTCAGACTGCTGACACACGTTCCCTAACCTTAGCAGAATATCCTTGCTGTGGAGGCACTGGCTAAAAGAAGCATCCATACTCCTGAAGGTCATGTGTTTTGTGGTACCAGCCCTGCAGGTTTGTTAAAAGAAGGCTTCTCATGGTGAGACTGGCAGGTGGGGAAATAGCAAGCTGGGAAGGCTGTTGTAAGGCTTTGGCTTGGGCAATGGAGTGTGCCACATGTCCAGAGCCTGAATGGGAAGGTACCTTATCCACTTCAATACGATTGTGGTCCCAAGACTGTATGATACAGATATCCCATTAATATATTAAGCCACTATTTTCCCAAACGGGGGAGAACTCTTTTTGTCTGGGGCAAGGGGCCTGGAAATGCATACGATGATAGGGGAAGGAAATGAGGAGCACAGCAGCCCAATTTCTATCATTTTGGCACATCCAGGGGTGAAAAGTGTGTGCAAGGATTGTAAATTTTTATGTGCCAATAGATTCCTCTATAGACTCCAGGACCGAGGTGCCTATGGCTGCACGAACTGGGTCTAAATGACAGACTGGTTTTAGTGGGTTGTTGATGGTTTTGGTTCTCTGTTTTTGATAAGGGAACCTTCTTAGATCATTTAGTTGTATCAGCTGTATTTGTATATTCTAATTTGTCCAGTTATTGCACTTTGTTTTGGTCTATTACACTTTGTTAAGTTATGCATTTATATGTTCTTTTTTCATCCTACTGCTAATAAGCTTAATGTTATGCCCAGAAAATCATCATATAATTGGATTTAAACTTAAAAATATTTTTTCTGGTTTATCGACTTCACAGTAATGAGTCTGTTTGTATCTAATATAGTCCAATAAAGGTAAGAAAGAAAATAAAATCCAGGCAATTGGTACTCATTACTGCAAGGGAGGGGAAAAAAACACCCGACCTCAAACTGTTGTAAATTCATTTACTTGAGGAAAATAAAGGCACAATTAGTGCCCAGAACATCCAACATAAGGACTATAAAATCATTGTTATCAAGGGCACATGAAGGAGAATAAACCTCAACAGATCTTCCAGAAGTGGCTGTTTTGAAATATAAATTAATTAGCCATTATACAAGGGAGAGAGAAGGAGGACTGGAAAATGCTACAACACGTTAAGATTATGCCATGCAACCCAAGATGCAATTATTCAGGCTTTTCTGTCAGGTGGGAAGGAGCATATTCAGGGAGTTACAGGCAGGGCAGGATTGGCAGAGTGCATGGCAGTCAACGGAGAAGATGCTTGTACCAGAGGTGGCATGGCAGGATGAATGATGCAGCTGGCTGGTGAAGACCAACTCCTATTGGTGAAAAGGTGACTGTCCTCTCACCAGCTGATGATTCACTTCTGGGTCTCATTGTACGTTATATCATGGACTGCAGGAAGACTCAAATGTTAGAATTGAAAATTGTATTGACAGTAAATCAGCAGATGCATGTGATATGGGAGGCTACACCAAGCCCCTGAATTCCAGTTGCCAAATCACAATTCCCTTTAAAATCCTTATCTGTTCTGATTCTCCTGGATCACTGTAGACAGTCCTTTGAAGTACCCTTGGAAATAAAATGTACCTTAGGGCACCAGACCCTACTTAACTCAGACATAGATGATATATGAAGGAAAGATGTCAAATGGCATCCATGTCAAATCTGGCCCAGGGTGAGGTCTTGGAGTGTTGCTCCCAGGCTTTCAGCCCTCCTCAATCTGGGTTGGGTATGTTTCTGCAAGCACCAATGGTCAATATACTGCCCAGGTTCACTGGTTCCATGTGGTTCAGAAAGAAAGTGGTATGTTTGGAAGTATTTCCAGGCGGTGGGAGAGCATAGGAGATTTGTGACCATGAACATGTTTGTGCTGTTCAATTTGTTTGGAAATAGTTGGTGGGGCAGTGTATCTGAAGTGCGTATCTCATGATGGAATAGAGCCTTTTAGGTCCATAATGCATGACTGTTATGCTATAGTAACAGACAGGACAAGGAAATAACAAATGGGAAGATAAGAGATTAGTATAGTTTTTAAAAAATGTCTAATATTATTCAAAACTGTATAACTGTCATTGCTGAAGACAAACTACATTATAAAAATACAACGTAATATTATCTGGATTAGGGAATCGTGGCTTCCAGAGGCATAAATACCATCGTTTTGGCATTTCAACTACAGCATCAGTACACAGTTCTGCTTGTTCCATAGAATGTGGAAAAGCTAAATCAAAATTTCATGACAACTTCTGAATCAGCAGTATTTACAATAACTAAAGGTTAGACCTACCTGAAAGCTTTGGGGTGAATTTGGAGGATGAAACAGGAAGGTCAAAAGAGAGCAAGGAAGAGAAAATAAAAGGAAAAGGAATTGAAAGAGACCAGAGACCTTAGAGAGGTGAAGTAGAAAGAACATGTCAGACAATAAGATGGATGTACAAATCAATCCATGTTAATTAGGTTGATCTGTCAAATTGCTAAATAGGTAGAGAAAAGGCCAGCTTAAGAAAGAAAAAAATAATTGCCTGTGAGATTGATGATGGTGGAATGAAAATTTCTGCTTCTTCTTTGTATATGATTTCTATTAATAACATCAATGGTTTTAGTGAAGTTTCTCAATTGCCCTTGGTTTTAAAAGTCTCTACCTGTTATTTGCAATAGACATGAAGCCAAAAAATCTCAGACTTACAGTGTTCTGTTAAGATACTAGATATTGCTTAAGGTTTCAGTTTTCCCAAGGCCTGCCATTTGTTATTTGTGATAGTTTAAAGTGCATACCAAGCTGAATACAATCTGAGATGAGCAAGAAGGGTTAAGGTAAGATTATCATCCAGATTAACACAAATTGACTTACTTGCACACAGGGTGTTCAACTGACCTGGTTAATGAGCAGTTCATGAACTGTTGCTCTTCCTGTTCCTGGAGAGGAGAGCTGGGTGTACTTTGAACATCTTAAATGCCTGACCAAAATACTGTCATTTTAGTGGCATCTGTTCAACTGATGTAAATTATTTGTGATACTCAGATTCATCAATAAAGTTAATTTCTTGTGTTCTTTGTCCATCTTTTAAAGAGAGACAGAGCACAGAGAGAAGCCTCAGCTAGAGGAGTGACAGTTTCTAAGCTCCACAACTCATGTTATTAGTCTGCAATTGGCACCTGCAGACAGATGCAATAGAAGGCTGCAGATTTACAAGTGAGATCTGAAGACTCAGTGCCAAGTCAGGAACCTGCGTATCTAGCCAGGACAGCTTCTGGTTTGCAAATGGTTTGGGCATACGTTCTCCCGGGGGGGGGAAATAATTAAACAGGCTGTGATACTCCAGAGACCTTTTGAGCCTTGTTTTACATACCAATGTTTATTATTTGTTCGATAAAGCAAACTTCCCATTAGGCTTCTGTAGCTTCTTCCCTTTGTGCACAGTGCTAAGTCACTAATGATCCCAGTAAACTTCCCTTTTCCATCAAGGACTGAACAAATACTCTTAAACCAAGTATTTTAATACTGTTTTGCATACTTACAGACAAATGTATTAACTACAGTTAGTAAAATTATTTATTCAATATGTGAATGCCTTGCAATGTCACATGGATGTGGTGGGTTTGGGAATAACAGTGGGCAGTAAGTTGGTAAGCCAACTCATCCTACATAGTGCTGGGGACTGAGTTTCTTTTTGAAGTTTTTGCCCAAATCTTTACATGCAATGAACCAAGTCATTCCGCTTTTTCCACTGTGGTTTGTGAAGATGAAATTCGTTTGGTCAGATGTATATTTTCAATGTCAACATCTGAGATAATTGTTTAGACTCCTGACTGTCACAGGAGAGAAACAGAGACTCCTTGGTCTCAGTTCATTTAAGGCAGACAGCTGAAACAGGTCAGATGAGTGACATCTCCACAGTACACATTTCTCTCTGTCATCTCTCACATGAATCAAGATGATATGAGTGTGGATGCTTCAATGTGAGTGAATCTTCACCACCTGTGAGTGACATTCTGCAGAAGGAAGATAATTCCCCTTTAGCAAGGAGGAAAGGATGAATCACAGGTACAAGGGACTGCAGCCCTTACTGAACCAAACAAGGTTTTGATGATTAATTTCCTATGTTTCTTATATACACCTTGGCTCCAGAAGCAGATGCATTTCAGAATCATTTTTACATGCCAGGCTTCTGTTGAATTGGTTTGGGTTTAAGGAGGGAGCAATTTTGCTTTTCTTCCTTTGAAATATGTAACTGTGGTTTGTTCAGCCAGAGTTTGTTGTGTGTCTGTTGCCCAAATGTTCATGTGCAAAACACAGTAATCCTTGAAGTCATGGCACTGAATTTCATTGCTGTTTAAGGACCCTTTAGCAGATTCCTAGAATCATCTTAGGACCAAGAAACAGTACTTTTAATATTCGCATTTTAACGTAAGTTGTCATCCAGTGGAACAGCATCTGATCTTTCCTTGATGTGCTGTTTTTTCCAACGCAGAATCAGTAACAGTTAAGTTTTATCTGGAAGTTTGTGCTGGTAAGATGATTCTCTGGAGTGGGAAGGGAGAGTTTATCTGAATGGCCAGGAGCAATGAAGAGCTTTTCAGTTTCTGGACGTATTATGAGAATGTTAAGCCACCTTAATGTTGCTACTAACTAAAAGGAAAACAGCATCAGCTATAGCAAAAACAGAAAGAGTCAAAATAAACCGTACCTCTGGGTGGCCAGCTGAGTGGATCTAAGGACAGATTTCGTTCTGGCTAAATATCTTGGACGCTTGCCACAGGTTTTGCGGTCTGTGTCTGCTGGTAACCCGGGCTAGATCCTTCCTGACCTACTTTTTATTATTTGGTCAAACCATATGTATTATTCATCAGGCTTCCCAATTAATTGATTTTCTACTATTTGGGATTTAAAAAATCAAGCTGATAACATAGATGGTGTTCAAGATGGTAATGCAACCAGACAAGGTTAAAAGGGAAGATTTAGGGATTTTTTGTGTTTTAACTGATGCAGCTAAGTGGGTTCATTTGTTCATTAGAAGTGCACTTAAATTGGCTTAACCATATGTTTATTACAGTTTTCATAATACTTTGATACTGGACGGAATGAAACCTCCCAATGAGCAATTGCCTTGCACGTCCAAACATGATCTTAACCAGACGTGCTTTAATATTCTTTCACTGCATAAAGTAAATGTATAAAGCAAACTCATTTATCAAATGAAAAGAATACAAACACAAAATGCGATTACTTTTCTGATGGTAGTTGAATAAATGCTGTATTTCAAGGTATGATGGAGTACAAAACAGATTCATTATGGTTATTGCTCACCATTACAATAAAGATAACCTCTTTTTTTAGGATCTGATCCTTGAAGCATTCGTAGACCTACCTAGTTTTGCAGATGACTTCAAAGCAACTGATCCCAAGGGCATGTTTTCAGGACTGAGACTTTAATGCCTGGACTCTTAAATAATACATCACTTAAAGTGTTAGAAAGTGGATGAGTTAATTATTTAGCTTGTTTATTACCATATTTAACACAATTTCCAGCAAATAGAACTGAGAAGTAAGAAGAGTCACAACCTGTAGAGATTTTAAAATACAGAGCAAAACAGAAAGCATCATATTACCACTTGCACAGATTCCTAGAAGTAACAGGAAAACACAGCTTGCAAATCAGAAATTGTGAATGAATTCCACAGATTTCTACATGATTTAAAAATAACTGATGGGAATAACATATGTCAAAACAACCCAGGCGAGGCAGCTTCACTGCCCCTGCTCCTTCTTCTGTGGGAGTCAGCATAGACTTGCTAGCTGCCTTGCTGGGAAGCCTCAGCAACTGGCAATCTCCTGGGAGCCTGCTCACACCCCTACTCCACTACAGTATCCCTTTTCTACCATCCCAGTACATGTCTGAAGAGCTCTGCCCAGCAGTGGCTCTTTTCTCCCCTGGTAGCAGAATTCCAATCTTCTTTTGAGTCACTTGACTTCCCTGTCCTTTATGTTTTTGCTCTGAAACCTGCTGCTGCTTCAAAGCATCGCAACAACAAGTGTTTGACAATCTGTTGGTGTTAAGCCAGATTTGAATCAAAGCACAGCAGTGAAGTCGTATCTCATATCGTGGCTGTAGGACTGATTTTTTTTCTGTCAGAGGTGTCGCTGATTTTCCCAAACATAAGTATGATCTTCAAAGAATAGCATTACAGAAAGGCAAGAGTTGTATTGTTGTCCAGTCTCTGAAATAAAACAGCATTCCAGGCCATAGGAAGCATGCACTGTGCCACATATGAACCAGTTGGCAGCAAAAAAATTGGGAAAATACATTAATTTATACCAGAAATATATTTATACTGAATATATACTCCGGTACCTGAAAAATGTTTATGTATCATACATGAATGTTGTTGTTGAAACATGATAAATGTTATAGCTCTACTGTTTGTTTCCAGTTACTGTTGCAAAATTATTGGTTTGCTGAAGCAAAGAGATCACTATTTGGCAGCTGTTGCTGGCAAGATAGACAGTAAAACACACATACGTTGTGCACAGTATTTGTGTCTTCTGTCTTCTGCCTCTAAATGAAATAAAGTACTGGTAGGTATTTCTGTCTGACATAGAGTTGTTCATTGTTAGTCTCTAAACTAGATAAATACATAAGGATTGCCTGTAGCTGGGGTTTGCCTTTTTAAATCATCCAACCCTAGCTGATTGAGCAAAGTCAAGTTCTACATGTGGTCAGATTCAGACACGTTAACAGTTTTCTTGAAGGGTCATGCGGAGCATCTGGAATAGACCTAAGCTGGCTGAGTATCATCTTTCGTTCCTGAGTTCTCCAGTGGAGTTCATGTGCAGGAGGCAATATGTAGCTGTGTCACTGCAAGAAAACTTCACTTGAAAGTTTTCTGGTAGTCATCTCTGCTCCATGAGGCGAGGTTGCTTGCATACGTGTTGAATTTGTCACTTGGCAGCCTTCTCTGTAACTCAGGGTTTCTAGCCTCACTTTTCAAAGCCAGAATTAAAACATAAAGCTCCCTAATGTACAGTTTCCAGGATCTTCTCCTCTTAGGTCTCTGAGGCAATTGGTATATGTCCCATGGCTCTAGATGATCATCTAAAGAACTGAGTGGGTACATGGAGTCCTTATGTCATCAGAAGAAATTTGGATTTCATCTCTCATTGGCCTGAACTGTCTGTGGCATGGCTGCATGAGACTAGGATATGTAGGGGCTACCTTACTTTGACCTTAGACAGCAGGACTGGAAGGAGTCAAGTAGAGCACAAGACTGTCTGAATTGAGATGTCAAGTCAGAGTTTACTTCAGGGAAATTAAGAAGCACAATCCTTAACTGTGTTAGTGTATTTCTCTCAGTAGTATTTTGCATGCTAAAGCAAAAGGAAACCTACTTGTTTGTTAAGTTCTGTCAGCTTTTGTTAGCTCCCATTTTCTTCATACCCTCCAGTTTCTTTCCATTAACCACTTAACAATCATTTTTTTTCCCATCAACAGCTTTTATTTAGCTAGCTGTGTTTTTATAGTTCTGCAGACTTTCAAAAGCTTCTGTGTTTCACCTCTTTCTTTCATAAGAGAGCACCTCTGCCTCTCCCTGAGGACTTCTGTGGCTGTTCATGTTGAAGTTTTCATTAAGTTACCTCTCCTTGTCACTCTCCCTGTCTCCCAGTCTCTCTCCTGTAGCTGCAGTACCTTAGGTAAGAAACTCTTCCTAGAATGCTTACTCTTCAGGGAGAGCAGGTCACTGCCCTGCAAGTTTTAGTATACTACTTGAGTTGAAATCAAGACCTTGTTTGCTCTGAGCAACCTGTGCTTTTCTGCTTGTAAAAGGGGGTAGTCTTTTAAGCAGAACTTCCCTGAGCTTTGTAGGAGCCTGCTGAGGAGGTATTAACCCAGATTTTAAGAAAAAAAGGCAAGAAGACATTTGTTCTGATCTTGTCAATGTCTTCATTCAAACTCACACCACCATTTCAAACTGCTGAAATTTTAAAACTATCTGTATTGTTTGGTTTGGTTTGTTCGTTCGTTTGTGGTGTTCTGCTTGTTTGGGGGGTTTCTTTGTTTTTAATTTGGTGCTTTTGGAACAGTCATCCACTGATCTCTCACTTTGGTGAATTTAGAACATTTTTCTTATCACTGATATCTTGGTTAAGATTAATTTTCTTTTGCTTCCAGTGTTTAAAATTTGCTGGTCCAAGTCTAGACTAGACTTTTTTGCAGTTGAAAGACCAAAACAGGTACCCCTAAAGGGTGATTTATCTTTTCCTTCTTAGGCATAGGCCTTGAAAGATGAACCACTCTCAGAGAGAGTCTGCTTCTTTCCATTGACTGTGAGCAGAGCAGAGTGATTAACCATGAGCCGAGGTGTCTGTTTTCTAAATATGTTAATTCAGATGGGTAACAACCACCTAGGTATCATGTAAAAGGGGTTACGCACCTCTTCTGTCATTTTATCTCAGTGTCATTGCTCTTTGTGTGTTGATTTACATATGTAGACTTGTAGTTTCTCGCTATTACAGCACTTTATTAATGTCTTACACAAACTTCATATTTGTCTTAATATTCTCATACCACCTTACATTCACATTATAATCACATGTGGCAGGCTCTGCATGACTTTTTGCACTGTAATCTTTATAATATCATTGTGACTTCTCAAAGGAGCTATTATCCTGCTCACAATTAAGGCTACAAGAAGTCACTTCAGAGCGTTCTCATTACTTACCTCATCAACTTGAATACATCAGTTGCTACCGAATGTTTTATATTTTTGTATAGCAGAATGCATCAGTACAACTGTGATTCAGATTCATTACAAATGGAAAAATGAAGGCTCTTCTCCCTTTTCCCATCATGCAAGTATTTCCTATCTTGTGGAATATTCTACTTTACATATTGTAATGCTCATCCCAATTCACCGAGTCACATTCAGAACTGTAAACTCTGCAT
>VWYK01066453.1:12614-26595 GCA_013399775.1 Semnornis frantzii | reverse complement strand
CACACACATGCACACACATATACTATATATACACATAGATACATCTCCTGGAAAGCATACCATTTTCTAAAAGCACAGAAATAACCTGGGATTTTTACATCCTACCATTATAAAGTCATAATAATTCACAGACTTCAAGTGAGAGAGTTTCCCTGCCTAGAACTGAGCCCTAAGGAGTTTCAGTACATTTAGATCAACATGAAAACTTGGAGCCAAGTTCTGCCTTCACACAATGCACGGACATGCCACTTAATACCAAAAAAGAGGTTTTCCTCTTCCTATCAATCATATTCTGTGGGAAACACACATGAAAGAGAGAGAGGCTTTAGGATGTGTTTTAGTCCACTGTGCATCTGTAGCTCATCTTGCTCTGGAAGCCCATGTGTTTTGCTGTATTGCTGGACTTTATCCAGTCTGGTAACAGTTTCATCATTTATCCTTATTACTCAGGGAACTCTTCATCAAGACTCTTGTGAATGTCTACAGAGACCTAACAGATAATCCCCACATACCTGACTTGAAGTAAAACTGAGTGAGAAGTTCTGAAGAGTTTAGAGAGCAGGAGAAATACTAAGTCTATGTCTGTCAGCTGATTCTAGAGTTTGTTTTGTAGAGGCACAGCATCATGGTGAGTTTTGTGCTGCTCAGTCTCCATTGAACTCACTCCAGCCTTCTGGGTAAATACCAACATGGAGGTGGTGAAGTCACCATCCCTGGAAATGTTCCAAGAATATTTAGACATGGTACTCTGAGACATGTTTTAATGACCATGGCCATGTGAGGACTCAAGGATCTTTTCTAACCCAAGCCACTTCATGATTCTATGAAAAGCCAAGCTGAAGCACTTGGGCAAACTGAAGGCAGTCAGAAAGCTGCCTCCCACTTCAACCAGGCCATCATTTCACCACAAATATCTCAGCTACCTACACATGCATAATGATGCCACACAAATCTCAGCCTATATTTGCCCCATGGGCATATCTGCTGCTGGCTCTTTGTTTGCAAGCAGACTCAGAGCAGCATCACCCACACAAGCTTTCATTAAGCAGGTCAGCAACAGACCATTATCACTCCCACGTGTGGTAGGTATCAGTGTAAAGAGACCTGCTCAGAATGTCCTGATGGTTACTCAGTTTTGCATTCTTTGGAAACAGCAATGCATGGTTTATAGCTGATTAATAAACCCTAGCTACAGTGGAGTCAGTCTGCTGAATATATATATATAAGATCTGGGAGGCAGAGGAGAGCCCCAGGGGACCTGGGAGGCAGAGGAGAGCCCCAGGGGATCTGTTTTTAGTAAAAAAGTGAAGCACAGTCCCTGAAATTTGTCACAGAGCAATAATTATGAGGAGAACATTACCTACAAAATCATGCAACTGTGTGAATATGGTCAGGCTCCCCCAAACCCACAAACTTGGCAGCTGTAGATCTTCTGCTGGAACTGGCCTGAAACAGTTGTCCTTGAAAGCTTAGAATGTAGGGTAGCCAACCAGATATGATGCCAACAGAGAAGTCCACCCCAGTTACTTGGTTTTTGAACCCAGGTGGCATTTTTATCAGTATATTTAGCACCATATTATGTTTAATAGAATATTATCTGTAATAGAATTTATTACATGTAGCAGAAATTCCTGCTTCCAGCACAAATTGCCTGCAAGAAGAAAATAGGTTTCATACACACACAGCACTAAGTTATTTCACAGAATATCAGAAATACTCAGGTTGGAAAAGCCCCTGAGGATCACCAAGTCCAACCAATATCCCTACTCTACAATGTGCACCCTAAATCATATCCCCAAGCACCACATCCAAATGACCTTTACACACATCCAAGGTTGGTGACTCTGCCACCTCCCTGGGCAGCTCATTCCAGTGCCTCTTGCTGGGGAAACATTTTTCCTAATACCCAGTCTAAACCTAACCAGTCACAGCTTAAGGCCATTACCTCTTGTTCTGTCTCCAATTGTGAGAAGAGACCAGCACCAACATCTCCAAAACCTCCTTTCAGGTAGCCATGAGGTCTCTCCTCAGCTTTCTCTTTTTCCAACTAACCATCCCCAGCTCCCTCAGTCACTCCTCACCAGATTTTTTTCTCCAGGCCCTTCCCCAGCTTTGTCGCCCTCCTCTGCACTGGCTCCAGCACCTCCACATCCCTCTTCTAATGAGGTGCCCAAAACTGAACACAACACTCAAGGTGTGGCCTCACCAGAGTAGAGTCCAAGGGACAATCACCTGCCTGCTCCTGCTGGACACATTTCTAATCCCAACCAGGATGCCATTGGCCTTCTTGGCCCCCTGGGCACACTGCTGGTTCATATTGTGTGGCTGGTCCATTAGAACCCCCAAGTCCCTTTCCACCAGACAGCTTTCCAGCCACACTTCAAGGGGAAAATGGCTAGTGGTAATTTCTCCTAAAAGTGCTTTTCTACTGGATTTATGTCACTGAGAAATGCAGAACAAATCCCTCTTATCAATTACTGCTGTTTAGCACTTGCTTGCTGAGATAAGAGAACTGTTGTGTGAAACCAGCTACTCAGTCAGTGTGGTTTTGTACCAGAGCAATATGTGAAGGTCCCAGCAAACAGACTTCTGTTCTGGATGACCAAAAAGCTTCTTGCTATCCTCTTTGTCACAGCAGACAAAAAGAAATCCCCTGCTCTTTTAGTGCTGAGAGCTTGCCATGAGTTTAGGCCTCTAGCTGTGGGGAAGAATTATTACATTCATCACCTCGCAAGGTTTCTTTGAGTGAGTGCTTCCATAGAATGGCAAGGCAAGATATTTGTGCTAAAACACTGCAGGTTTCATAATGCTTTTTATAAAACTGGACAAGAAAATGGAAGTACAATTAAAAAAATATTAGAAATTCAAACAGTTTAGATAACAATCATATTCTACATCTTGGGGCCACGAAGATGCTGAGAGGGCTGCAGCAGCTCTGCTGTGAGGACAGGCTGAGAGAGTTGGGGCTTTGCGGCCTGCAGAAGAGAAGGCTTCCAGGAGACCTTAGAGTGGCCTTCCAGGATCTGAAGGGGGCTACAGGAGGGCTGGGGAGGGACTATTGACAAGGTCTTGCAATGCCAGGACAAGGGGCAATGGGTCTGAACTGGCAGAGGGGAGATTGAAAGTGGATGTTAGGAGGAAGTTGTTTGGAGTGAGGGTGGTGAGACACTGGCACAGGTTGCGCAGGGAGGTTGTGGCTGCTCCCTCCTTGGAGGTGTTGAAGGCCAGGTTGGAGGAGGCCTTGAGTGACCTGTGCTAGTGGGAGGTGTCCCTGCCTATGGCAGGGCGTTGGAATCTTTGAGCTCCCTTCCAACCTTACCATTCTATGATTTTAGATTCACCTTTCCATGTTCATTGTGGCTTTGATGAACAGTAAAAAATTGTTCAGGAGGAGCCCAAGAGCCTCTTTTCTATGCCATCATTTCCCAGTTCCTTCTCACTCAATACCACTCCAACAGTCCCAACAGAGAATTAAACCCTCCCCAGGTGCAAGTATTCCCTGGCTATGCACAGCTGAGAGCTTGTAGAGTACCTTTCACTGCTGCACAGAGCTCTGGTGCAAGAAGCATCCTAATATTTACCATTGTGAACCACTCAGGACAGCCCAAACAGGGATTAAAACCCATCCACAGACATTCCACTCAAAAAAAATCCTTTTAAAAACTTTGCTAGCTCCTGATTTCTCCTAAGGTTGATCTTTTAAAGAACACTGATGCACATGTCCACTGAAATTAGTAGGAACTAAGATACTACTGAGCTATTTCTCATCATCTTCAGACCCCAACTCGCTGGGGGTTAATTATAACACATATGACAATTTAAACAACACAATATAAAAATAAAAACCCAAAACATCTTGCAGAAAATTATGAATACAGCCCAAGAGTGGTGAGGCAATCACTGTTAGAATGATGTGCTTTTGTTAGTCAGATTTAGAGAACTTTTCTCTGACTGAACAGAAAAGTACAAGTTCCTCCCATTTTTTTTGTCACTTCAGTATGCTGAAGCTAAGGACAATGGTACAGCGGCCTCTGGCAAAACAAAATGAGAAGGGAAACTTCCCAATTGTGCTACATAGGCTTGTGCAGTCCAAACCTTAGCCATACCTGGTGTCAGAAAAGGGAAAGACAAGAGCTACAAGGAATATATTTTACAGAGACACAAAATGCTGTAGCCAGAGCCTGGGTTAAGCAAGGCCAATTCTGCTGATTAGGTTGAAAGTTAAATTTAAATGTTTCCCAAGACATCAGAATGACCTGTGGAAGACTCAGTGATATTGTTATGATTTAAAGCAACGTATCTTCATTGTGGGTGTCATGCCTTTGGGATATGGACTGCTGGTTGATGACACAGCTTGCAGCTGGAGGGTGCCACTTTGAGCCAGTGGAAATGCAATCATCTAAAGAGTCACTTGTATGACATTGGGAATGTGAGCCATGGCTGAGGTTTCCAGGACAACACAACCAAAAATGCCAAGTGTCAGTTGCAGAAGAGAATGATAAACGTTCCCATTTGCTTAACTTTATTTGCCTTTGAGGGTTAGGCATATAAATTGGACTAAAACAAAAACCAAACAACTGAAGGCTCCAGGATGGCTTATTCAAATCATGAAGCAGCATTTCCTATGAGTTTCCCTGTATTTCAGCAGGGGGATGAGGAGGATGGGCCCTAGCTGACTCAGAACACTTTACATCAGCTCTTAACCGATTCAGCTGCAACCTGCACATCACTGGAGCTAAACATGGATCAAAAGTTTCCATCTGCTTTGAAATATCCATCCTAGGTGTATGGTCTCAAACTGAATCTATTGGTTAGAAATTGCAGTTTTAAAGTCTTTTTATGCCTTCTGATTCACATCTGAAAGTAAACAACCACTCTGCATACTTGCAGAAAACGACGACGTGAAAATACTCTGACTTAAATTTTGTGACTGTCACATTATTGGGAACTGTGAGAGACTGATATGCATTGGAGCTCTTCTCTACAAGAATAGTGCATTGTCCTCTCACATTCTGCTAATTTATGGTAGAGTTGCAATAGTCAGAAGTGTGGTGTCTTTACGTGCAGTTCAACACCTGACAAAACAGCTTCGAGAGCTGCTTTGGATCTGCAGCCAATATAAACATCATAAGCTGCTATTTAATGCTTAGAAACATTTACACCACAAACATTAACAATGAAGTCCTTTCACTCTCCATTGGACACTGCTTAAAGAAGCATGCTTGTTTTGACTGTCCTGAAAGGGGCAGAAATAATGCCTAATATAAGACATCCCTTCAGGATGGGCTCTTTGTATCCCATAACTTATTTTTTTTACTGAGGGGCCAGTTGCCATGATTACCATCCTCTGTTGGAACAGCAGTTTGGAATATTAGATTTTCATCATCATTCTGTTTACATATCACAAACCAGTCAAGTCTGATTGCCAGTTCTTCTAAGTGTCTTCCAAATATTTTCCCTGGTTAATTATGAATCTGGAGCTCCATTGTGAACAGATTATTGCATCTGCTCACATCTGTGATTTGCCCCAGTGGGTGAGAGGGGCCCAAGAAGTAATTCTCCTCAATGGATGATTAAATATCACTTCCAGTATTAATTTTTTTTTTCATACGACTAATTGTTATGAACTCAAACTTGGTTTCCCACTCTTACCCTGCAGTACTTGCCTCAAATGCACCCTACCCTGCAGTACTTGCCTCAAATGCACCCTACCCTGCAGTACTTGCCTCAAATGCACCCTACCCTGCAGTACTTGCCTCAAATGCACCCTACCCTGCAGTACTTGCCTCAAATGCACCCTTCCCTGCAGTACTTGCCTCAAATGCACCCTACCCTGCAGTACTTGCCTCAAATGCACCCTACCCTGCAGTACTTGCCTCAAATGCACCCTACCCTGCAGTACTTGCCTCAAATGCACTCTACCCTGCAGTACTTGCCTCAAATGCATCCTACCCTGCAGTACTTGCTTCACACTTATTCTGGAGTACTTGCTTCACACTCATTCTGGAGTACTTGCTTCACACTCATTCTGGAGTACTTGCTTCACACTCATTCTGGAGTACTTGCTTCACACTCATTCTGTAGTACTTGCTTTAAATTCATTCTGTAGTACTTGCTTTAAATTCATTCTGTAGTATTTGCTTCAAATTTATTCTGTAGTATTTGCTTCAAATTTATTCTGTAGTATTTGCCTTAAATTTATTCTGTAGTATTTGCTTCAATTTTATTCTGTAGTATTTGCCTTAAATTTATTCTGTAGTATTTGCTTTACATTTATTCTATAGTACTTGTTTTAAATTTATCCTGTAGTACTTGCTTCAAATTCCAACCATTGCTCCCCTCAATTTGGAAAGGAATTGCCACAGGAAAGGGATTCAGGAATAGGCAGAAATGATTAATCTAAAAGCCAAGCAGAGGAAGTATGGCTCAGGTCTGACTTTGATACTTTGAAAGCTATTTAATTGTGGAAGCTGTTCAACCTCTGCAGTGCCAACCAGTCTAGAAGTTCAGCATCTGTCAGGAGATCACCGAACAGAGGCTGGTGTGAAGGCAGCGTGGGTTAAAGGAGCTTAACCAACAGAAAAGCAAATAATAACCAGTACATTTTAGGTCTATAAACACAGATTAGTGCCAACTGGTGACTTCATGTCTATGGAAAACTTTAAATATTCTTGTCTAAATTAAGCCTTGGAGATTTTATTTGAAGTGATGTTTTCTAAAACATTTAGTAGGGCAACCGGAGTTGTGCCATGGGTGGGATAAAAAAAAATCCTGAGTAGAAGCAAAGGGAGAATGCAGCCCTTCCTTGGAGTCAGCAACACATCTGTGGGCTGTGGTAGAGACCCATCTCTTGGACACCACCAGTATAATTACCAGGCTAGGTGAAGATTAAATGCCTAATTTCCCTCTTAGTTCTAGCCCTCAGTTTTCTGCTGAGAAAGAGGAAATCGTGCTGGGACACAGATCCGAGGCATACAGCAATTTCCCTAGGGAGGCAGAGTTCAAGCTAGGATTTCTAAGCCTCTAGGGGATTGAGCTTTCCAAGTCACCCATGCAGAGAGCCTGGCCTCCTGCCAGGAGCTCTGTAGAGCCTGGGATGCTGCTACAGGTAGCAGACTTCCAGTCTGCTGAGCACTCCCAGTTTATGATCCACACTTGCACTGGAGGTACTTACACTCCTACTCAAAAGAAAGAGCATACTGGAATAGGGGGGTTGTGGAGTCCCCCTCTCTGCAGATATTCAAAACCCACCTGGATGCACTCCTGTGTGATCTGGTCTAAGGTGATCCTGCTCTGCAGGGGGGTTGGACCAGATGAGCTTTTGAGGTCTGTGACAGTCTGGGAGTCCACCGCCCTCTCACACTTTGTAAAATGACCCAGAGTAGAACTCAGCCAACTGGAAGTTAAGGACTGAAGCTCTGTTTACAGCTTAGCACAATGTACAAGCAGAGATATACACAATAGACAGGAATAGTTACAGACATATACAAGTTAAAAGTAATACAGAAACACAACTCCCCTCTCAGAAATCAGAGACCGCAGGAGGGGCTCCGAACCACCCTTCCACCTTCTCCCCACCCCTATCCCTTACCCCAAGGTTTGCCTTACGTGCAAGGAGAATTTGGGAGGATCAGCCAGGGGGGATTAGAAGAAAAGTGGTTAGTGAGGTTACTCAGCAGAGAGCAGAAGGCAGAGCTGCTACAGAGCCCAAGATGCTGTGTCCCGTGACCCCCACTGCCAGCTCGAGACACTCTCTTATCTTTTTGGTTTGGGTTCTTTTTCTAAACATCTCAGCAAGCCTATGAGTGAAGCAGACATCACCATTGTTTCCCTTCACAGCCTCTAGTATAATTTTCTCTATTAAAATATTCCAATTAGCTCAAACCAGCACAAGGTCCCTTCCAGCCCCTGACATTCTGTGGTACCTTGCTGCAGAAGAAACCTTGCACTGCTTTACTGGGTGACTTAGTGGCATGCTGAACCCACAGTGTCCTGGGTGGGGTGTTTGGGGAACTTCAGATGAATTGCTTGTGATCTCCTCCATGTTGCAATCCTGACTGGAGGTGCTCAGTTCTGACCAGCTGTTTTTTTTTTAATAGCTTGTCTATCAGACCAACCCTGGCAGAGGTTCTCTGAACACCATGAAGTTCCTGCTGCCACTCACCCAGAAATCAGAGGTCTGTTGGAAGCCTGCCTAGCTCCTTGGCTGCTTCACCACCTCTTGGCAAGCTACTCACCCAGCAGCCCAGAAGTGTGCACCACTCTGCAGCAGCTCTGGCTTGCCTCTCCCACCCAGCTCACCTGGAGGAGGGCTCAGAAGGGAACAAAAACACAATTCACAGGCAACTCTGCTTCCCAAAGTCCTGTGCCCACAGAGTCTGCCAGTTAAGGAGACCCCCACCACACAACCTCCTTCCCACCTGAAGCCCCTCAGCTTGAGGACAGCTAACAAGCCTTGCCTCCCCTTAGGCACTGCTCCTTTTCATGGAGAGTTCAGAAATGTTTGGGTTTAGGTTTGGATTGGAACAACACCAAAACGGTCAGGCTTCAAATTCCCCACAAAAGAGGACTGCATCTCTCTGTCCTGTCCAAGATCAACAGCTGGGAGTCAGCTGTGCCTGCCTACACCATTTGCTGGTGGATTCACCCCGGCCAGCTGCTCTGCCAAGAGCAGTTCCTGAGGAACAGCCCAAAGAAAGATGGGGCAGATCAGGAAGGCAAAGCTGCCAGAAATGAAGGTGCAAGGAGGAAGTGGGGTTTTTATAATCCTCTTTTTTTATTTTTTTGGCCAAGTCAGTCATTCTTCCCAGTAATAAAAAGACATTACCTAAGCAAAACATCTCTGTATCAGCTACGGAGTCCTCTCAACCACTGCAGCCAGGGCACAAAATCCAAGCAGCACAGATCCTTCCCACACAGCCTACCCCAGAACATCCTCCCCCAAATCTGAATGCATTCAAACTAGGCAAAATATAACTCCTTGGTATCTGTTCCACTCACAGTAAGAGAGGTTAATCTTCCTTTCCTCCAAGCTATTTTCTCCACTAAGCTTCTTATCACCTTCTACACCATCCACAATATGAAGACACAGTTTTCATACATCTCTGAAGTTCGCTGCTGCCAGTGCTGCCAGGAGATTGCATTATTACAGGAATGAAATTTGTTTCCAAGTCCTAAAGTAGGGAATACTGAAAAACACAGAAGAAGATGCTGAACAGTCCTAGTTACTGTCCTCGTTTTCAGAAGAGCTTTGTAGAATAAGAAGGGTACATTAAAAGTCATCTAAACACAAACTTTCTTGGGAGCTCTTCTCACCAGAAGAGAAAATTCAATTCCCAGGTGACAGCTATGACTTCATTACATGCAGAATTAAATGTAAGAGTCATTCCTTTTTGTTATTTTTCTCATTTTAGTATATTCTCTTCAGCATCTAAGTAACAAAAACCTTTTAAATTAAGCCATTGTTCATAGTGTGTAGCCAAGAAGGAAGCAAGGGGTTTGGGGGTTGGATTTTCTTTTTAGAGAAACCACAAAAGAGAGACTGCAAATACCTAGAGACATGTGAAAAGTGCAAGACAGCACATGCCCACCCATGATAGCCACAGATTCCTTGCAGAGATATGCACCAACAAAGTGGAAACTCAATTGCACAATAGCTTTTCCTGGTGCTTAAGGAGTCCAGTTTTACCTGACTTTTAGAAATCTCAAGCTCACAGCCAAATTAAGATCTGCAGCCTTTTTGTCAGGAGAAACAGGGCGGGGGAATGGCAAAGGTGGCATCAGAGTCTAAACCCAAGGTTGTTGGGGTTTTCTTTTGCAGCCTAATTTGTCAATGAAAATAGAACCTGCAAAATGCCTCTGTTGTGTTTGTGAAAATCACAGAGTCACAGAATGTCAGGGGCTGGAAGGGACCTCAAAAGCTCACCCAGTCCAACCCCCCTGCCAGAGCAGGATCACCTAGACCAGATCACACAGGAACACATGCAGACAAGTCTTGAATATGTGCAGAGAGGGAGACTCCACGACCCCCTGGGCAGACTGTTCCAGGGTTCTACCACCCTCACATGGAAAAAATTCCTCCTCATGTTTCCATGGAACTTCCTATGCCTTAATTTCCTCCCTTTGCCCCTTGTCATGTCATTGGGCATCACCTAGCAGAGCCTGCCTCCAGCCTCCTGGCACTCACCCTTTAGATATTTATAACCATTCATGAGGTCACCTCTCAGTCTCCTCCTCTCCAAGCAGCAGAGCCCCAGCTCCCTCAGGCTGTCCTTGTAAGAGAGATGTTCCACTGCCTTGATCATCTTCATCAGAAGGAAGACACAAATAAGAGTAACTGTGATAACTGAAGCTATTAGTGTAACTTGGGAAAGGGGGTTGGCTGCACACACAATGATTCATAGAATCATAGAATAATAAGGTTGGAAGAGACCTCAAGGATGATCTAGTTCCACCCCCCTGCCATAGGCAGGGATTCCACACTAAGAATGATGTTCAGAGGTAGATCTGCACACGGGGCCAAGCCGAAGCCCCAGAGGGAAAAGTCTCCAAGGTTTGGTATGAATCAGAATGTGGATGAGGATCTAGGTCTTTTCTCCAAGGCCCATAGGAGTGTAGTAGCTTTCATCAATAGAGTATTACACAAAAAAATGGTTTGAATTGGAAGGAACCTTTAAAGGTCATCTAGTCAAACCCCCCTGCAGTCAGCAGGAATGTCTTTAACTAGAGCAGGTTGCTCACAACCCCACCTAACCTTTGAACTGTTCCAGGGATGGGGTATGTATGACCTCTCTGGGCACCTGTAATTTGCCACCTTCTGCATGCCTTTTCCCCAAAAGAGTCTCTATTCTCCATAAGGGACCCCCTCACAAAATACTTAAGATATGTTATGTTCAGCTACCACCTCCTTACACAGCAAACAGATTGTTCTTCATGGCAAGCACATTATGTGTCCTTAGCTTAACCAGAAAACAACTCTGCTGTGCAGAGGAGCTCCAGTTCAACAACATCCTTTCAAGTTCAAAAGCACAGCCAGTATTTGCTGGAAAAGAAGGCATCTCACCTTTCCAATCTATCCCTGCCACCTAATCCTTGGTTGTGATGAATGGAAACATGACCTCTTTCATTTGCTTATCATATGAGACAGAACAGCTGCCTTAATGCTTTTAGAACGTGTTTATACTACCCCAATTCATCTAAACCTAATTAGAAGTACTTTAGGTTAAAAAAAAAAAAAAAAAAAGTGAACACAAACTTGGAGGATCCATTATGATATTCTGGCAAAGTGAAAACTCCATCATCCCTAAGATTTATACAAGAACTGGAGGATGTGGTGGGCAGTAGAACACAACTCCTTGTCCAGCAGAGCAAATAGTTCTGCCACAAGAAGGTCATGGCAGTTTCTACAAATGATGGTGCTGTTCAGATAACTTCCCAGTTTTCTTTCTGCACTAAAAGACTTTCTTGACATAGATTGGATCAACATTCAAGGAAGGCTTCATGAAGGTAGATTTTAGGAAAAATACTATCTTCTCTGCTCAGCAAAGCAGCAGACAGGTCAGGTTCCTTCTGAAGCCAGGACAAACAACAAATTGAGCTCCTGGACTCTAGGAAAATTAATGAGCCCCTCTCCAAAGTGGAACTGCTCTCCCTGAACAGACAGAAAATCTTTTTCTGCAATTAAAAGTCAACTTTAGTGGAGAAATCAGGGAAGAGCCAGGAAATCAGGTTGAGAATTAGCAGTTAGTTACATTTTTCTCCCTCTGCCCAAGTACCCATCTCAATGTGGCCAAACTTTCACCACACAGCCTGATGACCCCCACAAGGGATGATTGCTGGGAAGAGCTCCCCTCTGTCCCCATGGAAAGCTGTCCTGGACCTGTTGCCTCTATACTGTCCCACCTAGGAGGTGGAGAGTCTGGGTGGAGCTTGTAGGGACCCTCTCTGTGCTCAGTTGCTTTGTGTGGCATTTGTTTGACGTGGCATTTCCTCAGCTGGAAAAGGCTCTAGACTTGGTCAGGGTGAACCATTTAACCTGATGTGTCTGAAGAAAGGTTTATATTATTTGCCATGGTGATACAGTTCTGTTACCAACACAGTAGAAACAGCTAATTCAGACTCATGGTTGTCTCCAGAAGCAACACAAGGGAGCAGGAGGCAAAGAGAGAGTGAAGAGGGACACCAGGGTAGAGTGGCCCATGTCACAAGGGTGCACAACATAAGAGGGGACAGAGGAACCTCACTGACTGGGGACAACCAGCATCTAAAGAGGACCTGACCACCATCAGAAACAACAGCATGCATGTCTAGGGAAAGGTTTTGGGGGAAAAAAGATAGAAAGAGTGCCCCAGACAGCTGTTAGTGGCAGTGTCTGAGTGAGCATGACCCTCATGTAGACACTTAACAGGACTTGGGTGGCTCCCTCCAGCTGCAGCAGGGACAGCAGCTCCAGATAGCCACATGGCTCTCACCACCCACTCCTGTCATTGCAGGTGGGACTGACAAAGGGACAGGCATGAGTTGTTCCTGAGTGGTGATGTTGGAGCTCTGCCATGGCATCACTAACCCTCCTTCCCTCCTCATTCATCCTGAGACTTTCTCATCAATCCATCTGTGAATTTTTTTCCCCCTCTTTTTTTCTGTGTGTGCAACTCCACGAAGTTTCCTTCTCATTTCCACTGTGCCTGAGCCCAATTTGAGCACAATAGGTGCTGGGGATAGGAGCCTATTTTATCTCCAAGGTGATAGTCTGTTCCACAGCTACCATCCTCAACAGATTTCCACTACTGTATAATTTTATAACACTAGGCTATTTGCTTGGTTACCTAAGAAAAGCCACACTTCCTATAACATNGGGTTTGAAGTGGCAGAGGGGAGATTGAAACTGGATGTTAGGAGGAAGTTGTTTGCAGTGAGGGTGGTGAGACACTGGCACAGGTTGCCCAGGGAGGTTGTGGCTGCTCCCTCCCTGGAGGAGTTCAAGGCCAGGTTGGAGGAGGCCTTGAGTGACCTGTACTAGTGGGAGGTGTCCTTGCCTATGGCAGGGGCTTGGAACTGGATGATCCTTGAGGTCCCTTCTAACCTTGTGATTCTATCTTCATTTCCTACTCATACTCATTATATATATTTTTTGTTTCATAACATAAAAAAAATTAAGTAAATAACAGAATTAAGAAGTCCTGAAAAAACACATGAGGCCAGAGGAATACCCAGCTGATTGCATTTGAAATGCATTCTAGAGTTAGACAGGTAGAAACAAACTATGAATGAAAAATAGAGGCACTGTAAATAAATATAGAATGTATATAAATAAGTACAGAAGGTATTTGTACTTCACTGCTCTCAAAAAAAGGGGGAAAACCCAAAACATCTCCCCTACCTGAATGACCCCAGGTATTAAATAGTACTGTGTCTAATTTGGCTTCCATACCAGAACACATGGGGCACTTCCCCTAGTAAACTAGAATGATCTCTGAGGTTTTAAACAGTATCTCAACACCACAAAGAGTATTTATTGGCTCTCGTTGGGTATGGGCAAGGAGGATGTTTGCTATGAATATTTTTTTCTGAGCTGCAGGTTGCATGCTTGAACCCTTAGTCTTTCAAATGTTGACTTTCAGCATCTGAAAGAAATTACCATTGCTGTGGTATTACAGTCAGCCCCTTATTAATCATTTGGCAACCTTCCCTCTTGCCAAGAAACCAAGGGATCTGCTTACTTGGAGGAGTGTGGCCTTCAGATCGCTACGAGTAAGCTGTGGGGACTGAGTGCTAAAGTGTTACTTCTAACACATTGGCTGGTGTGTTTTGGCAGCAGGTGTGTAACACAGCACTGCAGCCACGCTCACAGCCACCAGCCCTTCACGACCTGTCTTTGGCTTTGGCATCTTCCTGCGCACAGCTCTGCCGTGCCATAGTGTCGTGGTAGGCCTAGGCAGGCCAAATTGGGTTTATACCTTTCCTGGCTTGCCCAGGCATATTT
>VWYK01066447.1:9895-21988 GCA_013399775.1 Semnornis frantzii | reverse complement strand
CCCTCCCTGGAGGTGTTGAAGGCCAGGCTGGAGGAGGCCTTGAGTGAGCTGTGCGAGTGGGAGGTGTCCCTGCCTATGGCAGGGGATTGGAACTAGATGATCCTTGAGGTCCCTTCCAACCTTACCATTCTATGATTCTATGAAAAAGGTGAATTAAAAAATGTGTAATAGGAAGGATGACTTAGGAAACCAGATTACAATGATTATTTCTGAACTTGGTAACTTTCTGAACAAACCAAGGAGCTGAAATCAGTGGCTTGCCTTACTGATCTAACAAATCTAACAAATGACTGTGTAAACTTCTTTTCACTGTGTGACCAGAGGGTCAGACTGCTCTTACAGAAGAAGGATTTTGAGAAGAGGAAATAATCACTTTCCAAAATACCCCATGGTCATTGCAACAGAGCTGTGTTCCAGAGAACAAGAGGCTGGTGATCAGCCTAGGGGTGAGGTAATGGAGTTAGGCAATAGCCAAACTATGCAACATATTTTTTCTAAGTGACAACTAGTGTACAGACCAGTGTGATTTCTCCTTCTCCATCTTTCTGTCCCTGGAAAATGACTCATGTGGTGCATCAAGTGATGAGACAGTGGGAATGTGACAACAAAGACAGATTTGCCTGTAGCTCCGAATTGCTGTTCAGAGCTCAGCTAAGGGAAGCCAGGTTCAGGCACGTGGCCAGCAATCACTAAAGATGGGGAAGTATGTGTTGTTCTGATGGAGATACCTCATATAAATTAAAATGGATCCTCTCAACAGCAATTCATCCCATTTAAGCTAAGTAGGGAATATTAGTTTACAAAACCATTCTGGTCTCCAGGGACAGAGGTGTTTCAAGGTCCACAAAGAGCCGAATTCAAAGCTTGCACACAAACAAATGACTGACTAAAATTTCCAAGAACCACAGAGCTTCCATGAGGACATTTGTGTCCAACATCATTAAAAGTGTAGTGTCCTTGCTCTTCCAAGAACTTCAGAGGAAAGCAACTGGTTTATGTACATTTTCACTTTTCAGAAATTGTTAACTAAGTTCACTTTAGTGCATCATATCCTGTGCTTTTTTCAATCACAATGAGCACAGACCATCCTTGTGCATGATGTTTTATCTGGGCTTGCATGGGGACTGCAGGAGGAAGTAATAAGGAAAGAGATTCTCTCTTTTTTTTTTTTTTTTTTTGGTGGGTGAGATACAACAAGGATGATTTAAAAGGACAAAATCTGGCACAAAGAAAGAACTGCTTGTGCCTCTGTATTCAGTGGAGTTTTGAGTCATTCATGCAGTGCAGAAGCTAGGGAGCCTGAGTGACTCATACATTGCTAACTATGGAGAAAAAAAAATGTATTTTCTGAAACATTCAAGCATTACTCACATTTTCACTTAATATCAGCTGATTCTAGTAGCCTTAATCCACCTTTCAGGGTTAAGTGCAATTGATTATATAAAAGACATATTGAGCTCAAGCTCCCTTTTAACTGATGTTCTAAATATGGCACCAGGCACCTTGCCTAGGTGATGAAGTATTTTAAATGCCCCTCGGTTCAGCATGGGAGTTTCTATTTCTAATGGGGAGAAGCTGGGAAAATGGCAAAACTCACATTACTGGCTTCAAAAGCTCTTGATAACTGTCTTAACCTCTGTATCCTGACTTGCATCCCAAAAGCTTCTCAAATGTTTGACCAACTAGTTAACACCACATTTATTACCCACTAATGAACTGATACAATTTCTAGGATCTTTAGTACTCAAAAGTCATGTAACTGTAGGAAAAAAAAAAACCAAGTGTCTTCTGCAGGCTGAACAAGCCCAGCTCTCTCAGCCTCCCCTCCTCGTACATTGTGTGGTCTAGCCACCTGGCCAGCTTGATGGCACTCCACTTGGGTTGCAAAACTTGGAAGCCCACAATCAGACAGAATGTATGGTCCTGATGTGATAGCACAAACGCTGAGGAAAGGACAGTGAACACTTCCCTTGACCTATGGGCTGACAGAGCCCAGTATTCACTTGGTCTTTGCAACAAGAGCCCATGCTGCTCGAGAGTACTCAGCGGTGACTGTGACATGGTTGATGCAACTGCATCACGTGGCCATGCAGTACAGAGATGGAGAGGAGATGTGCATATGTTAGGAGAACTACATATGGTCACACTGTCCATAACTTTGTGGAAGATTGTGTGGACTATTTGGTAGATCCCTTGAGTAAATACAGAAGCTTGACATCTTTAAGTTCCTGATTTATTAGATAAAAATGTGTCATTTCAGTTTTGAAGGAAAGTGAAAATTATGTTCTTTGCATTTCTTTCCAGTGAGGGTGGTGAGGCACTGGCACAGGTTGCCCAGGGAGGTTGTGGCTGCTCCCTCCCTGGAGGTGTTGAAGGCCAGGTTGGAGGAGGCCTTGAGTGAGCTGTACTAGTGGGAGGTGTCCCTGCCTATGGCAGGGGCTTGGAACTAGATGATGCTTGAGGTCCCTTCCAACCTTACCATTCTATGACTCTATGACATCTTCAGTCCCTTTTTATGGTATTGTGCTGTACTCTGCTAGCAACATGGCTGATCCTGCATTCCCAGGTTAAGGCTGTGTTTGCCTAGCATGTTTCTCCCCACTCATGCTTTCCACATGCTAGAATGGTTTCAGTAGCCTTTTAGAAGGGTTTTTTTTCCCTTCCAACCTTACCATTCTATGATTCTATGTAGGCCTTTTTTGCAAATAGTTTTGAGGTGTTTGTTTTGTTTGTTTTGGTTTTTTTTAAGTGCTGTGGAAGAGCTAGATGACATTTTTGCATAGACTTTTTGTGAATGTTTATGTAAGGTAGGTCCCTGCTACAAAATTCTACCCCAAAGCAAAATTCAGCATTTGTGCTACCTTATTCTAGAAACTTCAGCATTTCACTGTGGCCAAAGTTTTTGGTATGAATCAAAAGAAAACTGAGCATTTTTCTGGGTAATGTGAAGACCTAGGTTTGTTAGCAAAGATTACAAACATAATTAAAACCTCTGTGAATTCTGCAGTTAAGTCTAATTCCAATTCTCGATGCATTTGCTAAGATGTCATCTTTCACAGAATGATAGAATCACAGAACCAATCAGGTTGGAAAAGACCTTTGAGGTGACCAAGTCCGATTGATTGCCCAACATTATCTAATTAACTAAACCATGGCACCAAGTGCCACATCCAGTCTTTTTCTTAAACACCTCCAGGGACAGTGACTCCCTGGGCAGTCCATTCCAATGGCAAATCACTCTTTCTGTGAAGAGCTTCTTCCTAACATCCAGCCTAAGCCTCCCCTGGTGCAGCTTGAGACTGTGTCCCCTTATTCTGTCATTGGTTGACTGAGAGAAGAGACCAACCCCCAGCTGGCTACAATCTCCCTTCAGATAATTGTAGACAGCAATAAGGTCCCTGCTGAGCCTCCTTTTCTCCAGACTAAACAACCTCAGCTCCTTCAGCTGCTCCTCATAAGGCTTGTGCTCCAGACACCTAACAAATAACAATTCATTAAATTAAATCAATATTTTCTAATGGATTTGACTCTTTTTAAAGTCTGTCTAACATTTATTGGAGCAAAAATGTGTCTGTGGTGTAAAATAGTGCTCCATGCTTAGTGTGGTGGTATCCAAGGTTCAGGACCATCACAGGACAGATGTGGGCAACCCTGGGGTTTAGTCAGGCATCTTCTGGAGTGTGCATATCTCAGATAGAGGCAGATGGATATTTGCTCACTAGAAATATGTAGGTTAATTCCCTAGAGGAATGTATGCATCTTTGTCTGATTGCACTGCAGAGAAAACTTGTGTTGAACAACTTCAATGGGAACTCTGGGAAGCACTGAAAAGTGAGGTTGGTTAGTGAGAGGGGAAATACTGTTTGGGCAGTCACACCAGGATAATTTTCTTAATGCATCACATCTTTCTCTTCAGGAAAGGACGTGAAGCTGTATTTGAGACCCTTGCTGCCCATTGTGGTGGACTCCTTTCAACCACAATGTACACAATTTCTCTGTGTGTGTGCCACTTCAAAGGCAGAGGGGAGATTTAGACTGGATGTTAGGAGCAAGTTCTTTCCAGTGAGGGTGGTGAGGTACTGTCACAGGTTGCCCAGGGAGGTTGTGGCTGCTCCCTCCCTGGAGGTGTTCAAGGCCAGGTTGGAGGAGGCCTTGAGTGAGCTGTACCAGTTGGAGGTGTCCCTGCCTCTGGCAGGGGCTTGGAACTAGATGCTCCTTGAGGTCCCTTCCAACCTTACCATTCTATTCTATTCTATGATTCTATAAATGAAGGCAAAGCTGAGTATCTTTGCTAGGAGCAGAACTGGGATCACTGGAATGTGAAAAGCTGAGGCAGTGTGGTGGTTCACTGGAGCAGAGCAGAACCTGCTGCTGGCTGCATGGTGCCGCAAGGTTATATGGAAAGTGACCATGCCTACCAGGGCTGCAGCTGTACTCCAAGGCAGATATGGCATTGTGGAGAGTCCTGTGGGCAAAGGGACATGTTAAAGGAAGGACTACAGGAAGTCAAGGCTCCTTAGAGCACCCTGAAGAAATCCAAACTTGTAGGCGTGGGGAGAGACCCTACCCACCTGTATGGTCCCTCTCCTCTCACCGCCAGTAAAGGAAGTTTGTGTCTCTTTGCATGGCATTGGGAAGAATCAAGTTATACAGATAAGAGTCCACACCTCGTCCTACATGGGTAACCAGCACTCGTGTGGTCAGTGGTGTCTCTCCATGAAGGTCTCCAGAAGAGACTGCAGGTACTGTCCTCCCAGTCTCACTTCTGCAAACCCCACTTGATAGCAATGGTATATGGTGCACCTTGCTCCTAAATGGCCCTCCAGGCAGCTGTGCCATGCAGTGTGACTGGCTCTTGTGCCCTGGCCTCCTCAGTGATGGGTGCTCCCTGGGCTCTCACAGCTGCATCAGGCAGTGCTGCCACTTTCCAAACATCATGTCTCACCTCTTTATCCATCTTTTCTGTCACTGCCCTGTCTCACCCCACTGTTAAGCAGGGATGGACATGATCACAGTAGGGACCTGGGAAAGGAGCTGTGTAATAGTGCAGGCCTTGCTTTGTTATCTGTCACCAGGCATGCACTGCCTGGGGTCATGAAACAGGGGAAGGAAGGCATCCCCTCATCACTGCCAGTCTCTTCATCACATCAAGTCTCTGCTTTAGAGTGGAAACTCTGGAGCACACACTGCCATTTTCTATTACTCTCTGCACGACTTGGCACAACAAGGCCCTCCTTGGGGGGAGTTACTGAAACCCTCTCTACGCACCCTTTACATCCAGGAGGAATCACTGGGGAATTGGCACTGATGGTTTCAGCCTGCTGCTGCACTGCCTGAATAATCATGGACAGAATTTGCATTTGTCCAATGGTGTGTGGGAATGTTTAAATTATAAAACATGCTTTCATTTAATTAAGGGGGAGGGAAATTGACAACAAAAATCATCATTATATTAGATAATCTTATAGTCTTAATTTGCTTTAAATGAAAAGATTGCTTAGGTTCAATCTAGAAAGATGGATCGTTTGTTTGATCACCTGAAAAACAGGAGTTCGTGTTGCCCAGTAGTTAATAAATTTCAGCAATGGGGGAAAAAAAAGAAAACAGAAACACAGGAGCTTGCAGTGGCTGTTTTTTGGTATCACAGCATTTTGTCCAAAGAAAGGGCTTCAGGGACCATTAGCATTTTTCTGTTTACAGTAGAAGTCTCACTAACATGGACACTGTTTCTTCCCCTTGCCTTACTTGCCCATCAAACATAGGTTGAGCACATTCCTACCCCTCCACTGGATGATGCCTTAATTAGAGGGAGATCCCAAGTGAAGGTTTCTGCATTCCTCAGATATAAAAGGTTGTGGCAAAACAATGGATGTGTAGGTTTGCACCAGTCCACTTGGTCACAGAGAGAGATGTGTCAAAGTTACAGGACATCAGTTGGGATGGCTCTGCAGGGGTGGATAGTGGTGGCGGGATGCTGATGGTGCCTGCAGGTGAGACCTACCTCTCTCCTTGCACCTGCCTTGAGTAGGTGTAGCCTATCAGCTTCCTTCATGTTAGGCATATTGCAGGCTGCAGGTCTCCTCCTAAGGTAACCCTCTGAATGCATTTTGACATGTTCCACCTCAAAAGCACTCTCTGGCTCACAAAAGAGCTGGGGTGACTACTCCATGCCCTGTCTGCAAGCAAGGAGTCCAGGCAGGGTGCCTAGTACTGCTTGGCAAGTATCAGACACAACATGTCCTGATTTGAAAACACCCTTTTCCTTACATATAGCCTGGCCATCTTGGCATTTGGAGTTAAGGAGGGACAACAAGGTCAACGGGCTACAAAACACAGGCAAATGCAGCAATGGCCTGCCCTTGCTGGCAAAGCACCTTACTGGCCTCTCCAAGGGCCCTTCACACTCAAGTGATAATAAACCAACTCATTGCCACAGTCTCTCCCTGCCTCCTCCGTCCCATCAAGCAAACAAAACTCAGTCACAGAGAAAAGTCACAGGTTTCTCATACTTCACTCCAGGACCTGTGCTTGGCTGCTTCCTCCACCCTACCTCCTAGTGCTGATGCTGTCACTGCTCCCCATGCACATCCTGCTGGGATGTTTTAACAAAAAAAAGTGGATCTTTTGTTTCTGTTGGCAACCTCTGATTTCTAGGAAGTGCAGGTAATGCCCTTCCTGATGACAAGCAGTCACTGTGGCTTGGGGAGGGAATGCCGCTTCCATCCTGTGCACTTTATTAAGTAGAAGAGAATTTGTATGAAAACCAGACCAGTACTGCTGATGTGGACACAGGCTCAGGGGGCTGCTCTAGGGTTTTCTCTACTTTGGTCTCCTTCATGGCACATCTTCTTCAGTCATAGATTCATAGAATCATTTCAATTGGTAAAGACCTCTTAGGTGATTGAATCCAACCATCAACCTAAGACCACCATGGCCACTAAATCATGTTCCAAAGCACCATGTCTCTACATTTTTAAAACAATTCCAGGGACAGTGACTCCACCACCTCCATAGGCAACATATTCCAGTGCCTGACCACTCTTTCGTTAAAGAATTTTTTTCCCAACATCCAATCTAAACATCCCCTGGTACAGTTTCAGGCCATTTCCTCTTGTTCTATCACTTGATACTAAGGAGAAGAGACCAACCCCCACCTCACTACAGCCTTCTTTCAGGTAGTTGTAGAGAGCANCCAAGGTTTGCCTTACACGCAAGGTGAGTCTGGAGGTTTGGCCAGGGGGGTTCAGAAAGAAAGTGGTTAGTGAGGTTACTCGGCAGAGAGGAGAAGCCAGAAGCTGCTAGACAGCCCGAGAGACAATGACTGTCTTATCTATGTTTTGAGTTCTTATCCATCTCAGCAAGCCTATGAGTGAAGTAGACATCACCATTGCTTCCTTTTCACAGCCTATAGTATAATTTTCTCTATTAAAGTATTCCAATTAGCTCAAACCAGCACAAATGCCCACCTCACTACAGCCTTCTTTCAGGTAGTTGTAGAGAGCAATGGGGTCTGCCCTCAGCATCCACTTCTCAGGTGTCTCTACACTGCCCTGGGAAAGTCTTTGACTAACACTGCACCTACCTGCTCTACCTAAACACTGGGACAGGACTTTGTCATGGGATCACAAATTCCTTTGTTCATACTTTTTATTTCTAACTTATCCACTCCAAATCCCATAGGGCTGAAAACACCACACTCCACCTTCAACTACAGCATTCACATTCTCAAGTGCAATTCATCACATCTAACTCAGGCTGATGTCTGCCATCCTGAGCTCCCTTTATAGAAACATAGAATGGTTTAGGTTGGAAGAGACATCAAAGATTATCTAGTTCCAAAACCCCACCATAGGCAGGGACACCTCCCACTAGAATAGGTCACTCAAGTCCTCATCCAACCTAGCCTTGAACACCTGCAGAGAGGGAGCATCCACAACCTGCCTGGGCAATATCAACAGGCCCATCTAGAGAGTGTATCATGTTGCATGTCATACCTTAGGATATGAGGACTTCTCTGGAGGTATCTGTTTCTCCTTGCCCAAATGCTGTAGGGCAAATTAATTCCTCCACTCTTGCACCTATACCATCTCTTCACTGTTTTCTTTTCCTTTTAATTGTATTGTGTCCATATGTAGTGCCCTGACATGTTAACTGGTCAGCTTTTCACAGCACAGGCTTTATTCATGTTTTTACAGCACTAGCTAGAGAAGCTCCTTCAACCTGACCCTTTTCCTTCTACAACACAAACTGCTGCAATGTGTAAGGGGAAAAGCAAGGTCCAGCTGCTGCTGTTTGTGGCCCAAAGTTACCATACTTGATCCTCACCGAAATACAGGCTGATGTATCTTGTGTGTTCTTTATACAGCATCAGAGAGGGAGGTAGTAACAGCTATTCCCTGACAGCTTGCAGTCCAATCCTGGTGCTATCTCCTCTGTTCAGCAATGTCAGGGCTGTTATGGAGCACTAACATACCAGCCCTGCTGCTGTGAGTTTCCAGCAAGATGGTGACTGTTGCATGAAAATCTGCCTCTCCTCTACAAGAGCCAAGTGAAGGCTAAAAAGTCATTGCACAAGCTTCCTGGCATACACAAAGTGTCTCCTGGTTCTCTATTTGCTGCTGTTTCACCCCAAGCCTCACTTTTCATTTAAACCATCTTGCAACGAACAAGGACTGCTAACCTGTGAAGTGGTCTTTCTGATTTTCTAATCCCAGCACTATGCAGAACAGCAGAGCTGCAGAGCAAATGGGCTGGTGAATTGTTACAGTAGAAACAGCATCAGTACCAGGGGCGATGAAACCCTTGAACCAATGTTCATGACACTGGGCTTCAGAAACAAGGGTGGTAGTTCAGCCTTGGTTTCCTGAGCACATTGTCTGAGAGTTGTTACCCAAATTCAAAAAAGGGTGACCCACAGACATCTAGACCAACAGGCCTTTGGCAGTCTTTGCTTCATGAACATTAGACCAGGCTCTTCTAAAACTGACCTGGTATTTCCTTAAATCATACTTTTCCTTTTATCTTCAAATTAATTTGGCGTAGTCTAAGTTCTTGTTTCAATGAAGTTGTCCAAGAAAGTAATGCAAATCCAGGCTGGAAATCATGAGAATGTGCTCAGTGACCAGATGAATGAAGGGTAGAATCATAGAATGGTAATGTTGGAAGGGACCTCAAGGATCATCTAGTTCCAAAACCCTGCCATAGACAGGGACACCTCCCACTAGCACAGCTCACTCAAGGCCTCCTCCAACCTGGCCTTCAACACCTCCAGGGAGGGAGCAGCCACAACCTCCCTGGGCAACCTGTGCCAGTGCCTCACCACCCTCACTGCAAACAACTTCCTCCTACCATCCAGTCTAAATCTCCCATCTGCCAGTTTAAACCCATTGCCCCACATCCTGTCATTCCAAGACCTTGCCAATAGACCCTCCCCAGCCTTCCTGTAGGCCCCCTTCAGATACTGGAAGGCTACTCTAAGGTCTCCTCGAAGCCTTCTCTTCTCCAGGCTGAAGAGCCCCAACTCTCTCAGTCTGTCCTCATAGGAGAGCTGCTGCAGCCCTCTGATCATCTTTGTGGCCCTCCTCTGGACTTCTTATAGTTTTCAATGCTGAGAGATGAAACAGGTGAGTAGGTTCAGGACTCTGCTTCCCACCTCCTGCCCTTGTGCAAAGTGACTTCCCTGTGCCCAAGCTGTCAAAGTAACTCCTGGGGATGACAATTTCTGCCACTTGATACTGAGTATTTGTTGAAGCCTTTTGTAACAACATTAAAGAATGCTCACTCTTGTCTGGTATGGTGTGAAAAGATAAGTGCTGCTACGAGAGAGGGGGCTGCAATCTAAGGGAAGGATACCCCTACCCACCAAAGGCGGCGTGGTTTGCCAGACCAAGCAGGGGCAGGCATATGCCCCACTGCTCCTCCTTGCTCAAGTGGTACCTTGACATTTTCTCTTGAGGAACTGCTTTTCAAGTGACTCAGCTATAAAATGGGGATAATCCTATCTCCCATTTTGTGCCCAAAAGACCCAGTAATGTTTGCCCCAGTATTTTCAGTCTCTCTGAGGATAGCCCAGGACCTTGTTCATAGGCTCAATATTCAGCTCCCCCAGCAAGACCTTAGTCTCTGACTTGGTGTGGCTGTGACTCAGCTGTGAAATATGATGTTTTTCCACTGAAGGTCTGAAATACAGTGTTTTTCCACTGATAATTTTGATAAGTATAACCTTAAACCTGGCTACATTACAGATGAGAACCCAAGAATGTTTTTAATCAGTTATTTGCTTGTAACATCATGAATCACAGTGCTGCAGTGTATATGATATTTGCTGATGGTGTAATTATGGTGCTCTCTATATACTCTGCTTTCTTAATTCATTGTATTCAACATTCACCTTTTAGCAAGGCGTGCTTTATTTTTTCACAGGCACATAGCTCAGTTCGAGACTGAGCTATGGGAATCGAGAAGGAGACTCCTGCTGTAACAGCCACGCTGGGCCAGCTGTGTTATCTGTCGTGGTTGTTAACCAACCACGAGCCACTAGGTGGCTACAGGATGGGTGTAGTGATTTGGCTTCTTTGAACCGGGTTTCACATGGTGTGGATGGAGCTCCTCAGCCTTATCAACAAGGCTTGTTTAAAGGATGAGAAATGCCTCTGTGATTGCTGTGAGTTGCTCATTGTCCGTGGGGGAGGTTTCAGAGTTAAGCGCTGGGCTTAAGAGGCAGGAGTCTTGCCAGTCCAGAGACCTCGCTGGTGCCCTTAGCTCTCTCCTCAAAGGAAGATTAGATGAAAAATTGTGGAGAGTACATTTCCCTGCAATGCCTCCACATCGTGGAGGACCAGCGGGGAAGGCATTCACAGGGTCTCCAAAGACCCAGGGGGCTGGAGTTGTGGCTGTTCAGGGCAGGGAGAATCCTTTCACCCCCACTTCAGGCATGGCATAGGCTCCAGCAGGATAAGCAGGGCTCATGCCCATGTGGACAAGCTCCCATTCTCCCCCAAGGATTGCTGCTCTCAGGCCCAGATGCTGCTACTCTGTGCACCCAGTGCTGATTCCAGGCACCCTCGCCCTCTCCCATTGTCCCTAGGTCAGTCTCAACCCACATTTCTACCATGAAGCTTGCCAGAAAGGAGAGGGAAAACAGCCTTTCCAGGTCCAAGCTGCAAGGTGCCTCATCTGCTACTCGTTCAGGTGTGTGAAGCTGCTTGTTGAGCCTCAAGTGTTAAGCAGCTACTAGTTATTGAACTTGAGTGGATCTGGAGGAATGGTGGAGGAAATGCCTTGAAATGTCAAACAGCACCACCTCTAGAGATTTCTCTGAGTGTGCAAGCAGGACCACCTGAGTCTAGGTTGAGCAGGGAACTGATCTGAAAAGCTTGCTGCAAGTTCTGGGGAAATGACATCTGCTGAGGCAACCTTTGCTCAGTTGTGCATCATTGAATGATCAGGAGTCCAACACCCAGGATTCTTAACCCAAGCATTCTTAGAATTGTAAATTCATTATCTGCTGGGTTCCCAGCCCTGCCATAGCTAACCCTTGGTAGTTACCAATACAAATATTTGTCCATAACCTATTTCTCTCTGTGCCATCAAACCTTGGAGGGAGGATGCCAGTAATTTTCCAGGCTTGCCCCACCAACCCAATTCAGATTACATCAGCTGGTGCTGCATCACTGAGGGGCCACAGACATGACAAAGGTGAGTAAACACAGCACAGGACAATCAGCAAAGAGCTTTACAGATCCCTTCCCATCACATCCTACGGAGCCTTGGATTTTCTTTTGTTTCCTTTCTTTCTTCTCCCACATCTGATTTTCATATTTTCATACTTATGAACATGCAAATACAACAGGGAAATTTAGGAAATCTGTTACCAAGGCAACTGATTAGGTGGTGATGCAATGTTCCGGAGCACTCCAAATTCCTTCCTTCTCCCCTCCCCCCTGCTGTGGGTTTGAATAAGGAGGAGAAGGCGGTGCCAAAACTGCTTTCCCCCCCACACCCTGCAGGCTGGAAGGGGGAACAGCAAAAGGCACCTGTTGCACATGTGTGCTGAGCCGTGCGGAAGCCCGTGTTGGGAATTGGACTGGTGGC
>VWYK01066446.1:0-17903 GCA_013399775.1 Semnornis frantzii | reverse complement strand
TGTGATGCTGTGATTCTGTCATTTCCTTACCAGCTAGGAGCTGAGAACTTTTCCATTTCGTGCTGGCCATTTCTGCTGACTTCAGGAGTCAGCCTCCCAGAGGAGCTGCATCACACCCTGCAAGGGCCTTTTCTTGCAATTCCTGGGGCATGCCTCAGCCCTCTGGGTGCAGCCAGGAGCAGGCTGGACTTCCCCAGGCAGAAAGGCCTGCAGAAGAATGTGAGCTATTTCTGGCACGTTGTGTTCTCAACATGTCAAGGAAACATGGATCCTTTTTACACAAACAGGCAAATCCAAATGGCTCCTTAGCAGGCTCCCAAACCCATGCTTGGCCTCTCATGGAAAAATGAAAGCAGAATCTGAACTCATAGCTTTTGGGTTAGATTTCTTGGGGGGATCATGGTGTCACACATTCAGACGTTCATTTGCACCAGTATGGACCTCTGGTGAAGGATGGAGAGAGTGGAGGATGAATCAGAAGGATTCTTCTCCCCCTCTGCCCTGCTGAGGCCTCATTTAGAGCACTGTGTCCAGTTCTGGGATCCCCAGCTCCATGAGGACAGGGAGCTACTGGGGAGAGTCCAGCAGAGAGCCCCTGAGCTGCTGAGGGCACTGAACATCACCTTGTGAGGAGAGGCTGAGAGCCCTGGGGCTGTTCAGCCTGGGGAAGAGCAGCCTGAGGGGAGGCCTCAGCAATGCTGAGCGATAGCTGAAGGGTGAGGGTTAGCAGGATGCAGCCAGACTCTGAGCAGTGGTGCCCAGGGACAGGACAAGAGGCAATGGACACAAACTGCAACCCAGGAGGTGCCACAGGAACAGAAGGGACAAATTCTTCCCTGTGAGGGTGGCAGAGCAGTGGGACAGGCTGCCCAGAGAGGCTGTGGAGTCTCCACCTCTGGAGACCTTCCAGACCCACCTGGATGTGTCCCTGTGGGACTGACTCTGGGTGAGCCTGCCCTGGCAGGGCGTTGGACTGGATGCCCTGCACAGGTCCCTTCCAGCCCCTGCCACTCTGTCATGCTGTAAGTGGACTTTTTGTTTCCTCACTGTGAATTTATCATTGAATGTTGACTGTGACAAACTGCAGACACCTTTGGAAATTATTTTAAACACCACAGCAAAGTGAGAGAAACTGAGACAAGGCCTGGATCAGCAATGGTGTGGGCAGCAGGAGCAGGGCAGGGATTGTCCTCCTGCACTCAGCACTGGGGAGGCCACAGCTGGAGTGCTGGGCTCAGTTCTGGGCACTGACTCGCAGAAGGACATGGAGGGGCTGGAGAGGGCACAGAGAAGGGCAAGGAAGGTGTGGAAGGGTCTGGAGAAGAGGGCTGGGGGGGAGCAGCTGAGGGTGCTGGGGGTGGTTAGTGTGGAGAAGAGGAGGCTGAGGGCAGAGCTCATTGCTCTCTGCAGCTCCCTGGGAGGAGGCTGCAGCCAGGTGGGGGTTGGGCTCTACTCCCTGGGAACAAGTGACAGGAGCAGAGGAAATGGCCTCAAGTTGCACCTGGGTAGGTATAGGTTGGACAGCAGAAGAACCTTGGCTGAAAGGGTTCTCAGAGCCTGGTAGAGGCTGCCCAGGGAGGTGGTTGCATGCCCATGGCTGGAGGTGTTTAAAGAAGCAGAGCTGTGGTGCTGAGGGCCATGGCTTAGGCCCAGCCCTGGCAGAGTTAGAGCCTGGTTGAGCTGGAGGATCTTGAAAGGCTTTTTGCACCCAAATGACTTAGTAATTCTCTGATTCTCTAAGTACCTCCAATAGAGCCAAATTCTCTTTTACTGTTTTCCACCTGAACTTCCCCTCACGAGATTTTCACCTCAGCCTTCACACTTCTTACTTTTAAAGCATCCAGCAAGTTACAGCAAGTGCTCCTAAGGTGAGCTTTGCTCCAGCTTCCCTGCTGAGAAACCCTTCAGGAAGTGCTGCTGGCACCTGTCAGGCAGTGGCTGTGCTCTCAGAGAGGCTGATAGAGCCTAGAACATGCTCAGCATTCTTGCAGGGAAGCGCTGCGGTGCTGCAACTCCCAGTTTGGGGCTGGTTGCATATTAGCAGCCAAAAAAGGCAATCATGTGCAGTGCCTGTTGGGGCCGGGGTGGGGGCACTGCAAGCTGAGCAGCGCCGATCTGGAGCAGTCCTCGGCTGGAACAGGGCTGTGTGCAGTGCTGCTCTTGCCTTCAGCCCCAGCAGTTTCAAACACCTCCTTCCTGCCGAGGAAGGGTTTTGTTGGGCACAGCTGTTCACGCTCAGCTGGCTGGCCTGGTCCTCTCTTGGTGCCGCTCCTTGCCGCATTTTGTCCCAGCACACAGCTCCTGCTGCTCCTGGCCATGTGAGGAAACCCAACCAGCACCAAAGTCTGCAGCAGCAGCCAGCAGCCAACAGCCAGCAGCCAGCAGCCTGCAGCAGCAGCCAGCAGCCGGCAGCAGCAGCCAGAAGAAGCAGGAGCAGCAGGAGCACTGCAGAGATCGGANCACTGCAGCAGCAGCCAGCAGCAGCAGCACTGCAGTAGCAGCCAGCAGCCAGCAGCCAGCAGCCAGCAACAGCAGCCAGCAACAGCCAGCAGCAGCCAGCAGCAGCCAGCAGCAGCAGGAGCAGCAGGAGCAGCAGTCGGCCAGCAGCAGCAGCAGCAGCAGCTTTTCGTTGCCCTCAGAGTTCACATTGCCCTGCAGTGCTTGAGCTCACTGAAGGCGCAGGCTGTGGGGTGGGCAGAGCTGCGCAGGCTGTGGAGCTTGTTCTGCAGCGCTGCATTGTTGTGGAGTCAGTGCCATGGGGCTACACTGCTGCTGCAGGAGGCTGCGCTGCTGCGGGGGGCTGCAGGGCTGCCATGCTGCAGGGCTGTTGTGGGACTACACTGCTCCAGGGCTGTGGGGCTGCTCCAGGGCTGTGCTGCTGCAGGGGGCTGCACTGCTGTGAGGCTGCTGTGGGACTGTGCTGCTGAGGGGGGTTGTGCTGCTGCTGCAGGGCTGCGCTGCTGTGAGGGGCTGCGAGGCTGCAAGGCTGCTGTGGGACTGCATTGCTGCAGGGCTGCAAGGCTGCTGTGAGGGGCCGCAAGGCTGCTGCGGGGGGCTGCAGGGCTGCATTGCTGTGGGGATGTGCTGCTGCGGCAGCTGTGCTGCTCTAGGCGGCTGCGGGGGCTGCAGGGCTGCTGCCAGGGGCTGTGCTGCTGTGGGGGACTGTGCTGCAGCTGTGGGGCTGCTCTGCTGCTTCTGCTGCTGCTTCTGTGGGGCTGCACTGCTATGTGGCTGCTGCAGGAAGCTGTGCCGCTGCAGGGCTGCGCTGCTGCTGCGGGGCTGCACTGCTGGGGCTGCCTGTGGGCAGCAGCGGGCACCAGTACAGAGTCAGCCCCTTTAAGCAGGGGAACATTTTAGTGCTGAGCCTCTTGGGGCGGGGTGAGAGCTGCTGCAAATGCAGGACTGATTTTATGGCTCCACAAATTGATTTCTCACCACTGCTCAGTCTGGCTGCATCCTGCTGACCCTCACCCTTTGGCTATTGCTCAGCATTGCCGAGATGCCCCTCAGGCTGCTCTTCCCCAGGCTGAACAGCCCCAGGGCTCTCAGCCTCTCCAGTACCTGCAGCATCCTTGTGGCCTTGCTTTGGGCTCTCAGTGGTGCTGAGGTAGCTTCAGAAAAGCTCAAACTGTCACTGCAAAGAAGAGGAAGCCCTGGCTGCTGCTGGGGGACAGCTGCAGCAGGCTTCCAGGAGCAGGCAGCACATGGCATAAGCTGGCCCAGGGCTTAGCTTGGCCCATTCTGATCCACAGCTGCTGTTAGCAGCCTCCTGGTTCCTGGAAAGTGTGTCAGAGCTGCCAGCCCACTGGTGCCTGTACCAGAAGAGATGCAGCCAGACTCTGAGCAGTGGTGCCCAGGGACAGGACAAGAGGCAATGGACACAGACTGGAACCCAGGAGGTGCCACAGGAACAGAAGGGACAAATTCTTCCCTGTGAGGGTGGCAGAGCAGTGGGACAGGCTGCCCAGAGAGGCTGTGGAGTGTCCATCTCTGGAGGCCTTCCAGACCCACCTGGACATGTCCCTGTGGGATTGACTCTGGATGAGCCTGCTCTGGCAGGAGGCTTAGACTGGATGCTCTCCCAGTCCAGGATGGGGCCCTGAAGCTATGGCCCTGCTTAATCTGAGTTTTGGCAGACTCAGGTGCCACATTCCCTCCTTGGTGCTTTAGCTGGTGTCATTAAAGCATGGCAAGGAGTGTTCTCTGCCAGAGGCTTCGCTGGCAGTGCCAAGCTGGTTTAGCCTCTCCATGGCAGGAGAGACTTTTCCTCACTGGAGAAACAAGAGCCCTGGTCCCCAGGCTGTTCCGCCATAAAGCTGGTTGATTTTTGTCCTGGGAGCTTGTCTCAAGACCTTCCAGAATGATGATTTTCCTGAAGAGCAGCTTGGTGAGAAGTGCAGGTTTTAATGAAACAGAAGTGAAATGATGTTTTTTACCACCTGAGGTGCATGGCTATGCTGCCTTTCTTTCCCCTTCACCTTCCAAGTGCAAGAAATGTGCCACCAACTGTTACTGAGAGAGGAAGGAAGGAGGCTTTCACTCCTCTTCAAGACTCCATCCTGCACCTATTTCTATACTTTCTGGCTTTTTCTGTAAATAAACCCCACCTATTAAGAATGCCTCCAGCTATGATGTCCAAGGGTAAGTGTTTGAGATACATGAGGGATGCTCAGGGAACCGATAAGTCTGCAGGAGAATAAAATCTCCTGAGATCAATTTCCTGCTTCTGTCTTGCAAGTCCTCCTCTCATCTCAAGCCTAATGTGATTGTCCAGGGCTCTAATAAAATCTTGATTTCTCCACCAAGCTCTCATCTATAAAAATCAAGTTTATCCAGCCTTAGTCTGCATTTGGAAAGGGAGCAGTGATTCTTTTTTTTTGTTTGGTTTTGGAAGACCTGACAGCAATCCTCTCTGCTGAATCCTCTCTGCTGCACCTATCCGGGAGAACAGGAGTTGGTTGCATTTTTCCCCCACCCAGAAACAAGCAGCTGGGAGCTGTGCCTGATAATTGCCTTTGTCCTTCATTGTCTCAGGCCATTAGCTAATGAATTTAAGCTGTGCTTGGCTCTTGCTGGGCTAAGAAAAGGACATTAAGAGCTCTTAGAGGCGCTGGTCTGACCGAGAGCCTCTGAGTGGGGTTTATTTTGGTCTTGCCGAGGTGCCCTGACACTGCGGTAAGTGGCGAGGCCATGCAGTGGGGCAAGCCAGACGAGGTGCAGCTGCGCTCTTGGAAGCTGCCAGGTGCTTCTCGTCTGGTTCCTTAGAAGGCAGCAAAACTCTTCAGGCCTGCTTTGGGGACTCTCTGAGGTGCAGCTTTTGGGTGGGAAGGTTTGCAGAGCTCAGTACAGCTGTTCCAAGGTTCACCCTGGGGAAGAGCAGCAGTTTGGGCAATGCTTTGAATTAGGAGCAGGGACAGGGCACTGCAAGCCCGCCAGTTTCGCCCCCTTCCCAGTTTGCCCTCTCAGATGGAAGGCTGGCAAAGACAAGTCCTGTCATGGAGAAAGTGCTCTTCACCATCCTGAGAAAACCTGCTCACATCCTGGGTATGTGCAGACAATGGACATGAGGAACAATTTCTTCCCCAAAATGATTAGCAAGTTCTGAGACAGGCTGCCCAGGGCAACAGTGGAGTCAAGGAGGGCAGCAGCAGCCTGGCCTGGATCAGCAATGGTGTGGGCAGCAGGAGCAGGGCAGAGATTGTCCTCCTGCACTCAGCACTGGGGACGCCACAGCTGGAGTGCTGGGCTCGGTTCTGGGCACTCACTCCCAGAAGGACATGGAGGGGCTGGAGAGGGCACAGAGAAGGGCAAGGAAGGTGTGGAAGGGTCTGGAGAAGAGGGCTGGGGGGGAGCAGCTGAGGGTGCTGGGGGTGGTTAGTGTGGAGAAGAGGAGGCTGAGGGCAGAGCTCATTGCTCTCTGCAGCGCGCTGAGAGGAGGCTGCAGCCAGGTGGGGGCTGGGCTCTGCTCCCTGGGAACAAGTGACAGGAGCAGAGGAAATGGCTTCAAGGTGTCCCAGGGGAGGTTTAAGTTGGAGATGAGAAGAATCTTGTTGGCTGAAAGGGTTCTCAGAGCCTGGCAGAGGCTGCCCAGGGAGGTGGTTGAATGCCCATGGCTGGAGGTGTTTGCAAGAGGGGATTTGGCTCTGCTCCCTGGGAACAAGTGACAGGAGCAGAAGAAATGGCCTCAAGTTGCCCCAGAACAGGTTTAAGTTGGGCATGAGGAACAATTTTTTCCCCAATAGGATTGTCAAGGCCTGAAACAGGCTTCCCAAGGCAGTGGTGGAGTCCCCATCCCTAGAGGAGTTTCAAGGCCCTTCAGCTGTGGTGCTGAGGGAGGTGGTTTGGAGGTGTTCCTTATGCAGTCATCTTTCCCACATAAGTCATGAATGGCTTCTCCTCTCATAATGATTCCCCCCAAGCTGTCTCACAGGCATCAAACACTCTCCCACTTGCATGTCTTGCACACAGGACTAGGTGCCAGGGGCTCTGTTTCATCGGCTCCACCTTTGCTGCCTGAATATCTGCAGTTAGAATCATAGAATGCTAAGGTTGGAAGGGACCTCNCAACTTCCTCCTAACATCCACTTTCAATCTCCCCTCTGACACTTCAAACCCATTGCCCCTTGTCCTGCCATTACCAGACCTTGTCAATAGTCCCTCCCCAGCCTTCCTGCAGGCCCCTTCGGATCCTGGAAGGCTACTCTAAGGTCTCCTGGCAGCCTTCTCTTCTCCAGGCTGCAGAGCCCCAACTCTCTCAGCCTGTCCTCACAGCAAAGCTGCTGCAGCCCTCTCAGCATCTTGGTGGCCTCCTCTGCACTGGCTCCAACACTTCCACGTCCTTCCTGTGCTGGAGGGTCCAGAACTGCACACAGGACTGCAGGTGGGGTCTGAGGAGAGCAGAGTAAAGGGGCAGAATCCTCTCCCTTGCCCTGCTGCCCACACTACTCTTGATGCAGTTCAGGACTGCCACACCACCTGCACGTCTTCCTGCACTGTGCTCCCAGCTCCTTCCCATCCAGCTGGAAATCAAACCTTCACAGAACTTCAGGTCAGAAGGGACATCAAGAGTCAGCTGGTCCAGCCTTTCTTGACGTTTAGCGTGGTCTAGACATGCTGGCCCAGCAGCCTGCCCAGCTGAATGCTGCACGTGTCCAACCCTGGGGACCCCACCACCTCCCTGCAGAGAGGATTCCAGTGCCTGCTTTATCCCACTGAGGTCACTGTGGCTCTGCATCCTCCTCTGAGCAACTCTGTCTGGCTCCTGGCACACTTGGGAGCTCTGACTGCCACCATTCCCTCCTGGAGGCTTCTTGGCCACCATTTCCCATTTTCTTCCCTTGCTGCTTCATCTCTCCCTGGGAAGAAAGCTTCTCCTTTCCTCACTTCTGCTGCCGTAGCTACCTGAGATGCTTTGCCCGGCTCCTAGCCACAAGTTGCTCCTCATCTTGTCTAAAGTGAGGCCCTTTCAGTTCAGTCTTCACAGAGAGTTGATGGTGCTCTGTGTAACAAGGTTGTGAAGAACAGAGATGTTAAAAATTGGCCAGGTTTGAAGCTGGAAAGCAGGAAAGGAAATGTTAGTGCAGTGAGAAGGGCACAGCCTGAGAGCCCCAGGGTTACTGGTGGTGCTGAGCAGCTGACACTGGGTGAGCAGCTGGGTTGTTTGGTGCAGAATCAGAGAGATGTTTAGGTTGGAAAAGACCTTCAAGGTCACCACTAAATGGTGTCCCTGAATGCTACATCTATAGGTGGTTTAGACACCTCCAGGGATGGGCATTCAAGCATCTCCCTGGGCAGCTTGTTCAAGTGGTTGAGGACACTTTCAGCCTCTGCCAGACTCTGAGAACCCTTTCAGCCAACAAGGTTCTTCTCATCTCCAACCTAAACCTACCCTGGTGCAGCTTGAGGCCATTTCCTCTGCTCCTGTCACTTGTTCCCAGGGAGCAGAGCCCAACCCCCACCTGGCTGCAGCCTCCTCTCAGGGAGGTTCAGAGAGCAATGAGCTCTGCCCTCAGCCTCCTCTTCTCCACACTAACCACCCCCAGCACCCTCAGTTGCTCTTCCCCAGCCCTCTTCTCCAAACTCTTCCCCACCTTCCTTGCCCTTCTCAGGACCTGTCCTCCATGTCCTTCTGGGAGTGAGTGCCCAGAACTGAGCCCAGCACTCCAGCTGTGGCCTCCTCAGTGCTGAGCCCACAGACACAATCCCTGCCCTGCTCCTGCTGCCCACAGCATTGCTATTTGTTGTGCCACAGGCATGCCCTGGGCCTCAGTGCTGCAGGGTGCCCTGCACAAGCAGCATTGCACTTTGCAGAGAGTCTGTGGAGACCACGCAGGAAGGGTACCGCGGAAGTGCGAGAGGTATAGGAGACACTGAGAAGGCTGAGGGATGGAAAGTGGTTATTTATGGACACAGTGCAGGCTGTGCAAGGAGAGAGAAGGTGAGGCCACCAAGAGGTCTCATGGACATCCAGAGATTAGTGAGAGAAGTTGCTCAGCCCCTTGCATGCTGCCCAGAAGCTCGGGCACAGGTTTGTGAGGCAGAAAGGGGCCCTGCTGCACATGCCGCATGGGGCTCCAGCCCCAGTGCCCCTGCTTCTGTCCTTCCTGCCCAGGCTGAGCTGCACTCTGGTGCCTGCAGCCAGGAATGTGAGTCCTGTCCTTGACCTCCTCTGCAGGTACAGACGGCCTGCCCCTTGCCGCTGAGTGCTTTGGGCACAATGGCAGCTAGGCAAGGGTCAGGAGGGGAAGACAGGTGAGGATGAGGTTGGTTTTCACCCACTCCGTCTGAACCAGCCTGCTTGACTTTGCCCACCACGCATTGGGCAGCAGGGCTTGGTGGGGCAGGGCAGGCAGCAGGTAGGGAAGCTGGTCACAGGGGAGCAAGGGCACCGTGGCATGGGGCTGCCACTCAGGTAATGGGGGTAGTCCTCCTGGCACAGAGCCTGGAAGGCAGGCAGTGGCTGCAGCACAGCAGGGGCTCAACACATGCAAGGGCAGGCTCCAGCCACAGCAAGGGACATGGGGAAGAACCCACGGATAAAAGAGGTGACCTAAGGCAGCTCCTGTCTCATGCAGAGTGCCCTGGGCAGCAGGACAGGGGCAAGCCTGCGCTCTGAGGGGCTGGACAGGCTGCAGGGCAGGAGGGTGCCTGTAGACAGCTGGGGACTTTGGGCTGAGAGCAGTCCTGGTTGGGAACGGCTGCTGGTTGGGTTTGTTGTTGGGGTGTGAAGAAGCAGAGCCAAGAGAGTGAGCCAGGCCTGCTGGCACCGACCTGCTGAGCTGCACAGCCCAGCCTCAAGCCGCCTGCTTGGAAAGGTTTCTTCACTGAAAGGGTCATCAGGCACTGGCACAGGCTGCCCAGGGAGGTGGTAGAGGTGTTTGATGAGGAGCTCAGGGCCATGGTCTACCAGGAGTGTACAGGAGGTGTTAGGTTGTGGTTGGACTCAAAAGATCTTAAGGTGCTCTCCAAGCAGCCCATGCTGTGCTTCTCTGCGGTGCCATGTGTCAGCCAGCGACACGCATGGGGCACCAGGAACATCTCCTCAGGCCAGGCAAGTTCCCTTCACTGGCACAGCACCAGCCCTGTGATGGGGTCTAGCAATACAACAATTCAACAATTCGACAAGGCCAAGTGTAAGGTCCTGCACCTGGGTAGGCACAATCCCAAGCACAAATCCAGGCTGGGTGGGGAATGGCTGAGAGCAGCCCTGAGGAACAGGCCCTGGGGGTGTGGGGTGAGGAAAAGCTCAAGATGAGGCTGCAGTGTGAGTGCAGCCCAGACAGCAACTGTGTGCTGGGCTGCAGCAAGAGCAGTGTGGGCAGCAGGGCAAGGGAGGGGATTCTGCCCCTTGGCTCTGCTCTCCTCAGACCCCAGCTGCAGTCCTGGGGGCAGTTGTGGAGCCCCCAGCACAGGAAGGACATGGAAGTGTTGGAGGCAGTGCAGAGGAGGCCAGCAAGATGCTGAGAGGGCTGCAGCAGCTTTGCTGTGAGGACAGGCTGAGAGAGTTGGGGCTCTGCAGCCTGGAGAAGAGAAGGCTTCCAGGAGACCTTGGAGTAGCCTTGCAGGATCTGAAGGGGGTTCCAGGAAGGCTGGGGAGGGACTATTGACAAGGTCTGGTAATGGCAGGACAAGGGGCAATGGGTTTGAAGTGGCAGAGGGGAGATAGAAACTGGATGTTAGGAGGAAGTTGTTTGCAGTGAGGGTGGTGAGACACTGGAACAGGTTGCCCCAGGAGGTTGTGGATGACAGAATGACCCAATGTGATCAAAGATCAAAGATCACGTTGGGTGATTCTGTGCTCCACAACCTCCCTGGAGGTGTTCAAGGCCAGGCTGGAGGAGGCCTTGAGTGCCCTGTACTAGTGGGAGGTGTCCCTGCCTATGGCAGGGGGTTGGAACTGGGTGATATTTGAGGTCCCTTCCAACCTTCCCATTCTATGATTCTATAATGCCAGAGCAGGGTGTAGCAGGTGGGGGGGAACTCAGCTTCACAGCCACTGCCTGCTGGAGCTGGGAACTCTCCTCAGCTTGGCATCACCCAGTTGCTGCTCTGCCCAGTGACAGCTCTGCAGGCTCCTGGACAGGAGGGCAGGGAGGCAGAGATCTATGACAGCTATTTCCAGCAAACGTCACTGCTGGACTGGGGAGCAGCCTGTCCTTACTCATGCTGATGACTTGGCCTTGGAGGCGAAGGGAGAGGCTCTCTGACTTTAAAGCCTAAAGGCAATCACATCAGCAGGGTGGAGAGCAGCTTGCTACTGGGACCTGGCACAGGCAGGCTGCTGCCATCAGGGTGGTGCTGCCATCGGGGCACTGCTGCCATCAGGGTGGTACTGCCATCAGAGTACTGCTGTCATCAGGGTGGTACTGCCAATATCAGGGTGGCACTGCCATCAGGGTGCTGCTGCAATCAGGGCAGTGCTGCCCTCAGACCCAGGGAGCAGGAACCAAACTTTAAAGGAACTCCAAACCTGAGGATTTCTGTGGAGCTTGTGAGAGAGGCTGGACAGAGCTGTGTCAGCACAGGGGCAGGGGTGAGGGCAGAGGGCAAAGGAGCTGTAGAGCATGAGCCTGTGTTTGGGATAGAATCCTGGGATCATAGAAAAACCCTTCTGGATCCCCCAGCCCAACCATTCCATAGCTCTGCCAGGGCTGGGGCTGAGCCATGGCCCTCAGCACCATAGTTCTGCCTCTGTCAAACACCTCCAGCCATGGGCATGCAACCACCTCCCTGGGCAGCCTCTGACAGGCTCTGAGATCCCTTTCAGCCAACAAGGTTCTTCTAATCTCCAACCTAAACCTCCCCTGGGGCAACTCGAGGCCATTTCCTCTGCTCCTGTCACTTGTTCCCAGGGAGCAGAGCCCAACCCCCACCTGGCTGCAGCCTCCTCTCAGGGAGCTGCAGAGAGCAATGAGCTCTGCCCTCAGCCTCCTCTTCTCCACACTAACCACCCCCAGCTCCCTCAGCTGCTCCTCCCCAGCCCTCTGCTTCAGACCCTTCCCCACCTTCCTTGCCCTTCTCTGTGCCCTCTCCAGCCCCTCCATGTCCCTCTGGGAGTGAGGGCTTCAAAAGGTAAGTGTTCCTTTGTGGAACCAGCTGCTTATAAAGAAATGGGCCAGATTACTCTGAGAATTCCCTGGTTGGCCTTGCCAGCATCTCAATTCGAGCATCCTCACTCCATGCCACTTCCAGAAGGACACAGCTGAGGGCATTTGTATGTACAGAGAGACTTCCTCAGCTGTTTTTCTTTAGGCAAGGAAGGCAGCACTTTGGGCAGGAATATGGTGTGCAAAGACTGTGTGCTACAGATAATTTTAAATAATAAAGCAGCCTTTGCCTTGCAGCACAGGAGTGTTTATCCTGCTTGCAGGAGAAGTGCTCTGTGACACTGCAGAAAATCACAGCATCAGAGGATGTTGAGGTTGGAAGGGACCTCTGGAGAGCTTCCAGTCCAGCCCTCTGCCAGAGCAGGACCAGAGAATCCAGCACAGGGCACACAGGAACACATCCAGACAGGGCTGGAAAGGCTCCAGAGAAGGAGAGTCCACAACCTCTCTGGACAGCCTGTGCCAGGGCTCTGGGGCCCTTACACTCAAGAAGTTCTTCCTCGTGTTGAGGTGCAGCTTCCTGTGCTGCAGTTTCCATCCAGTGCCCCTTGTGCTGTCCCAGGGCACAGGTGAGCAGAGCCTGTCCCTGTCCCTTCCTTCCTGACCCCCAGCCCTCAGACATTGCTCCGATCCCCTCTCAACCTTCTCCTCTCCAGACTAAGAATGATCCATCCTTTCCCTCACAGCCAGGAGGACACTTCTGGGAGTCATGGGGGAGTTGTTCCTCCACTTCTTGTGCAGATATGGGTACTTTGGTGGAACCACCTTTGCTTCCTGTCCCCATTGAGCTCCTCATACTGGATTAAGTGAAAATGTGACTATTTCCCTTGCTGTTGGCTCAGGTCTTGAGTCAGGCTCTGAAGCTGAACTGTGGTTTCTACTGGATCATGGACACCCATCAGCTGCAGGACCAGTCCAGAGATCTTTTCAACAGGGCAGTGAAGACAGCAGAAGGGCTCCATGCTGATCCATCCCAGTGCTCTGCCCAGGCAAGGGACTTGGATTTGTTCATCCATGCTCTTGCTGTGCCTTTTTGCTAATTTCTGGTTCCTTTGGGCTGCCAGAGGCCAACAGCAGTCACAAGGGCTTTGGAGTTGATTTGGCCTAGTACTGTGCCCAGCAGCCTCTCAACATTGTGTTGACCTCTAGCAGTTAAAGATCTTGCCCTTCTTTCCAGATTAGTTACTCACACACTTTGAAACCTCCTAAAGCTTGCCTGGCGATTGCAAGAGCTGAGGATTGCTGCTATGCAAACCTGCAAAGCAAGGAGATCATGAGTATCATAGAATCATAGAATGGTAAGGTTGGAAGAGACCTCAAAGATCATCCAGTTCCAACCCCCTGCCATAGGCAGGGACACCTCCCACTAGTACAGGTCACTCAAGGCCTCCTCCAACCTGGCCTTGGACACCTCTAGGGAGGTTGTGGAGCACAGAATGACCCAATGTGACACTGGCAACCTGTGCCAGTGTCTCACCACCCTCACTGCGAACAACTTCCTCCTAACATCCACTTTCAATCTCCCCTCTACCACTTCAAACCCATTGCCCCTTGTCCTGTCATTACAAGACCTTGTCAATAGTCCCTCCCCAGCCTTTCTGTAGCCCCCTTCAGATACTGGAAGGCTACTCCAAGGTCTCCTGGCAGCCTTCTCTTCTCCAGGCTGCAGAGCCCCAACTCTCTCAACCTGTCCTCACAGCAGAGCTGCTGCAGCCCTCTCAGCATCTTGGTGGCCTCCTCTGGACCTGCTCTAACAGTTCCATGTCCTTCCTGTGCTGGTGGCTCCAGAACTGTACACAGTGTACAGAGTAGGATCTCTTCAGACCTGCAAAGCAAGGAGACCATGAGCAGGAGCTCTTCAGACCTGCAAAGCAAGGAGATCATGAGCAGGACCTGTGTCAATGTCCCCAGGGCAGGAAGGAAGAGGCAGCCTTGTGCTGTGTACTTCTCAGGCCTGCTGTAAATGGAATCCAACAGCTCTGCAGGAAATGGAAAATGTTAATAAATAATGATGTTTGAAACACAAGTCACTGAGCAAGCCACCAGCCCTCCTGTGTTTATTCCCCAGGACACTAAATGTCTGCCTCCCTCAGTGGGAAAAGAAAATCTTGGCCAAAGAAATGTGTTAGGAATTGGCCCCGGTGCTGCATGGCATCCAGAAAAGACAGCAGAGGAGCTTGCAGGTGTAACTCTTGGTGATATAGACAGGGAAAAGAAAGGCAACTTAGGAAAAGAAGTCAGTACAGCTATTTGACATTTCCCCGCTCTGAGGATCCAGGGATCTCCTTGGGGCTGTTGGAACCTTAAATTACCTTGTCTGAGCCACTTCACAGCTGCCAGATTTCCACATGGTGTTTCCCAAGGCAGAACCAAGCACCTGGCAGAACCAAGCAACTGTGTGCTGGGCTGCAGCAGAAGTGTTGCAAGCAGGGCAAGGGAGGGGATTCTGCCCCTTTGCTCTGCTCTCCTCAGACCCCACCTGCAGTCCTGGGTGCAGTTCTGGAGCCCCCAGCACAGCAAGGACATGGAAGTGTTGGAGCCAGTGCAGAGGAGGCCACCAAGATGCTGAGAGGGCTGCAGCAGCTCTGCTGTGAGGACAGGCTGAGAGAGTTGGGGCTCTGCAGCCTGGAGAAGAGAAGGCTTCCAGGAGACCTTGGAGTAGCCTTGCAGGATCTGAAGGGGGTTCCAGGAAGGCTGGGGAGGGACTATTGACAAGGTCTGGTAATGGCAGGACAAGGGGCAATGGGTTTGAAGTGGCAGAGGGGAGATAGAAACTGGATGTTAGGAGGAAGTTGTTTGCAGTGAGGGTGGTGAGACACTGGAACAGGTTGCCCCAGGAGGTTGTGGATGACAGAATGACCCAATGTGATCAAAGATCAAAGATCATGTTGGGTGATTCTGTGCTCCACAATCTCCCTGGAGGTCTTCCGTGCTCCACAACCTCTCTGGTTCAAGGCCAGGTTGGAGGAGGCCTTGAGTGCCCTGTACTAGTGGGAGGTGTCCCTGCCTTTGGCAAGGGGTTGGAACTGGATGATATTTGAGGTCCCTTCCATCCTTACCGTTCTCTGATCCTATCTGTGTGCTCCAGCCTGATGCATCCTCAGCCCAACAGGTTCTAGACATCCTGGCCTTTGTTTCCCAAATCCTAAGCAGGTGATCTGCACTTCGATTTAAAAAAAAAAAAAAAAAAAAAAAAAAAGCCAAACTAAACCAAACCAGGAACATCTCCCTCAAAGTGTGTTGCAATTACTCTGTGTGTGCAGAGCAGCTGCCAAACCAGGACAGGAACTTTAGTCAAATGTGAAAACCCTCCAAGTTGTAACTTCAGAAATATGCAGGAAGAAAACAGAACATGTTGGAGAGGATCACAGCCGTGCCTTGCATTCCAGCCTCACACTTCAGGAAGGGAAAATCACTGCCTTCCTCCAGCACAGCTCCAGGCAGGTAGGGCACCTATGCCCTCTGGCAGCGAGGGTGACGAAGTGTGTCTGGAGAGAGGGCAAAGGGATGAAGAGCAGCAGCAATCAGAAGCCAAGGGCTGACTTTTTTCATAGCCCAGATATCCACCCTCTGCAAAGTAGCTTAGTTCAGCTTAGGCCTGTAGCCATCCACACAGTCACTCCTCCTCTCCTGTCATGTCAGCTGCTGAGTGCTGGCAGCCTCTGCCATACGGCAGCGAGAGAGGCAGCTTAGGGGAGAGCAGGAAAAGTGTGGGATAAGGAAATTCCCAGCCCATGGATCAGGACTTTACATTCTATGATTCTGTGATTCTAGGATTCTGTGATTCAGTGATTCTGTATTTCTGTGATCCTACAATTCTGTGATTCTGTATTTCTGTGATTCTATGATTCTGTGATTCTATGATTCTGTGATTCTATGATTCTGATTATGTGATTCTGTGATTCTATGATTCTGTGATTCTGTGATTCTATGATTCTCTGATTCTACGATTCTGTGATTCTGTGATTCTATGATTCTGATTCTGTGATTCTGTGATTCTATGATTCTGTGACTATGACTATGATTCTGTGATTTTATGATTGTGATTCTACAACCTATGATTCTGTGACTGCAAAGCCCTGAGGCTTCTGTTTCACAACTGCTCTCAGACCTGCACTGCATTCTCTTTCTTGCTTCCCTGTGCTTCCTCTGACAGCTGCCTTAGCTTCTGCCTGGGCTGGCCGAGAGGCTTGGTGTTAGCTCCCACAGCAGCCCCCACAGCAGACCCCAGGGCAGCTCCCACAGCCACCTTACCCTGCCTCTGGGGTGTGCCTGCTGCCAGCAGCGCTTTGGGGATCCACAGCCTTACCTGTAAAGGCAAACTCCCAGAACAACTCAAATCAAAACAACTCCCGCTTGACACTGGGGCTGGGACCAAGGCCTGGCATCCAGCTCCTGCCACCCTGCAGTGGCACTGCACTGGCAGAGAACTGTTCAGCCAGGGTGGCTCTGGGGAATTGCCAGCCCATCTCCCACAGGGATCACCTCTCATGACATCATCCCCTGCAGGTACTGCCCTGTGTGACTCTGCAGAGGATCCACACCCCAGTGCCTGGCTGAACTCCACAGAGCACATAATCAGCTTGGGAAACAGTGGCTGGAAAGTGTCCAGCAGAGACAGACCTGGGGCTGCTGGTGGACAGCTGGGGGAAGGTGAGCAAGGCTGTGCCCAGCTGGGCAAGGAGGGCAGCAGCAGCCTGGCCTGGATCAGCAATGGTGTGGGCAGCAGGAGCAGGGCAGGGATTGTCCTCCTGCCATTCATCCTGCTTGGCACTAATCACATAAGCACTTGGTTTAGTTTTGGTGGAAGGCACTTGCTTGGCACTGCCCCTTGGAGCAAGCTGGACGGCCCACCCAGCTGCAGGCCTGCCCTAGAAGGGCTGTGTGTGCTAGGAGAGGGTTAATGTGGTCATCGCCCTCAGAACAGAGACCCTGCAGCCAGCAGTCACTCTGCTGCCTTGGCTTTGGGCTCCTCCACATGAAGTGGTGGTGGGAGCGCCAGCACCACAGCAGGTGGCTGCTGTGTGAGGTGGCAGCATGCTGGGCAATGCTGTGGCTGCTGCAGGGGACCCAGGTCCATTGCCTGGACACTGGTGTCTAGAGCTGTTTGAGATGCCTTTGGGTTTCCTGCCAGTTTGGAGAAGCTCAGGTCTACTGTTGATCCTCTGTCAGAGCCTGCCAGCCTGGCATGCATCTCTGGTGTACCCTGGAGCTTTCCAGGTGCTGGAGGCCTCTGTTAGGTGACTGAGTCAAGGCACAGGCTCAGCAAGAAGAGGCTCACAGGCTGAGTCATCAACTCTAGCAGGGCTGCAGGCAGAGTGGCTGGGAAGTGTCCAGCAGAGACAGAGCTGGGGGTGCTGGTGGACAGCTGGGGGAAGGTAAACCAGGCTGTGCCCAGGTGGGCAAGGAGGGCAGCAGCAGCCTGGCCTGGAACAGCAATGGTGTGGGCAGCAGGAGCAGGGCAGGGATTGTCCTGCACTCAGCACTGGGGAGGCCACAGCTGGAGTGCTGGGCTCGGTTCTGGGCACTCACTCTGAGAAGGACATGGAGGGGCTGGAGAGGGCACAGAGAAGGGCAAGGAAGGTGTGGAAGGGCCTGGAGGAGAGGGCTGGGGAGGAGCAGCTGAGAGAGCTGGGGGTGGTTAGTGTGGAGAAGAGGAGGCTGAGGGCAGAGCTCATTGCTCTCTGCAGCTCCCTGAGAGGAGGCTGCAGCCAGGTGGGGGTTGGATTCTGCTCCCTGGGAACAAGTGACAGGAGCAGAAGAAATGGCCTCGAGTTGCCCCAGGGGAGGTTTAGGTTGGAGATGAGAAGAACCTCGTTGGCTGAAAGGGTTCTCAGAGCCTGGCAGAGGCTGTGCAGGGAGGTGGTTGAACGCCCACGGCTGGAGGTGTTTGAACGAGGCAGAGCTGCAGTGCTGAGGGCCACGGCTTACCCCCCGGCTAGGTAGGTCGCTCTGGATGATCCTGAAAGGCTTCTCCGGCCCAAACGGCTTTGGGAGGCTAAGTTGAGTCGGCACAGAAAGGCCGCACCGGCCGCTTTATTTCACTTCGCATTTCACTACCATCAGCGCCACTCCCCAAGGGAACTTCAGAGCACCCCCAAGGCAGGGCCTGTGGTGCAGGTCAGGCTGGGCGCGGAACCCACACTCCCTCAGGCGGACGGGCCCCGTCCCTCTGCCGCTCTCGTCGCTTTTCGTCCCCTCTCGCCGCCTCGATCCACGCTTCGGACCTCTCCCGAGCCGCCCACCGTCCACCTGACAGGCCGTGTCTGGGGCTCCCCGCGTCCTGCTCCTCCCCTC
>VWYK01066427.1:0-16070 GCA_013399775.1 Semnornis frantzii | reverse complement strand
TTCTGAATATTTAAGATTAATAAGCAATATTAAAACGTGAAAATATCATCTGCATTAATTAATTACCCCTCCACTACACATGGCAATGTGTTATAAGTCAATTCACAGCTCTACAGAAATGAATTCATTAATTTAAAGAATCAGATATTTGTAATTAAAACTTATCCACCACAAAACATTAAAGAAATAGTATGGTACTAGCGACTTATTTTAGTAAATTAGAACAGATATTGAACATGGTATTGACAGATTACAACAACAGATAGCACATACATGTTTTGATATAAAAAAACCAGTGCATTAGCTAATTATACATATCATGTCTCACTTGATATTTAAAGCTCTCTCAGCAACTTTTCTTGCAACAAAAACAAGTGAACTGAGCCTAGATTTGGTGTTGTTGGATACAGCCTATTAACCCGGATCATATCATCTGACACATTATCCCTTAACAGATAAAACCACACAAGACTTTAGCCTTATTTTGCAATTTCCTGAAATTGGTCAAAAATTTACATGGATTTCATGAAACATTTTTTCTGAGGGATTATATTTCAGTTGATGTCCCAGCAGTATTTGTGTATCTTGTGGTAGCACTAGGGAATCACCAGTGGTGGTATTTGCACCTGCCAGGTGGTATTCATATGACCTCGCACCTTACTAAATTTAGGATCTATTGCAAAGCCATTTCTGGACTGGCTCTGCTGTCTGGAGGTTTGGAAGCTCACCAGCATCATAACCTTGGACTCTGACCAGCTGGCTCTATGCCACATGCTGATATGGTGTGATTGCAGCTGGAGGAGGCCTGAATTCAGCTGCTTGTTTATGTAACACACACTTTAGAGGTATGGGGGTGAAAACCAAACATGGCTCTTAGTTTGCACACTAGCTAGTCCCTTGCATTATTACCTCTCTTCATTCCTTTTCCTTGAAAAGAAAACCGTAATAGCCTGTTAAGTGAAGTACACTAGAACAATGATGACAACAACAAAAAAGCAGGTTTAAGTTAAAAAATGGTAATCTTCATGTGTCATTAAGGACATCCTGATAGTGGTCAAGTATTGAAAAAAATCTCTCTGGCTTTTGAAACATCATCAACCTTCTGACAGCCTCTTGCACCAGGAAGTTCTGAGCACCAGTGCAAAGCAGACTTGAGAGACAAAATCAAATTGTGTGGGAGGAAGCTGTTTTATTTCTGTTGTCTAAAAGGCCTAATTTTCCTATACTCTTCTTTAGCTGGGTTAACTTTGCAATGGTCAGAACTGACCGATTTAGAGTTGTAAGTCTAGTTTGCAAGGAGCAGATGTCAATACTCTAGGCACCAGTTAAACTCTCAGCTAATTATAGTTTGCATATCTGAGCATGTGATTGTTTTAGATGTCTAAAGGCTGCCATTTCCCCTGCACTCAGTTACAGGCGTGGTCATAACCAGCCTGAGAAACTTCTAATGACCTCCAAAGTGCAGTAGTACTACTGGTCTGGCTCAGACTGGCTTGCCAGGTGGCTCCTGGCCACTTCTTGCCCATTGCAGGCTCCTGGATAGCCATCCAAGAAGCCAGCTAGATAGTGACCTTGCTAGAGGAGGTAGTGAGTGACTGCTTGCCCACTAATACTCAGGCATCTCCTGCCTTATTGTATGGCCTGCACTGCCTTGCTGTGCCAGGAGCAAGGTGGTGTAGACAGGAATCACCTGCTGAGCACCAAGCTGTCATTAGTCTCTCAGTTCCCAGGATACAGTAGAAAGTCTAACAGCCACAGTCTTGTTCCTGTGGCTGCCAACTCACAGCTTTCTCTGCAGTCACAATTCAGCACAAAGGATCAGTGGAAAAGCCAGGCCTTGCGTCTTCAGACAACACAATACACCAGACATGCCCAAAGCCCTAAAAACTGAGTCTAAGTGTTGAGATACAGATGGCAGACAGCTGTTGTAGATTCTGCTGCTGGCGTTAACCCTCCGACCATGCAACAGCCTTCAGACACCTCATTGCAGTGTTCCCAAGCCCTGCTTAACTCCCTATCTCTGTATCACCTAGGGTGCAATGAGACTTCCCCTTCAAGCAAAGCCTGCTGATGTGTTGTATATGATAGTGAATGTAGGGAGAAAAAGGACCTCTTGTGTTGATTCCAGAAGCATAGCCACTTCGAACTGTCAGCTTTGGGACACCTAAATCTGAAAAAACAAAGCAGAATTAGCAATTGAGTATAAAAGTCTCTGGTAGATTTAGCAGTTTTGAGTTTAAATTGAATCATAATCAGGAAGTCTAAAAAATTAACTAACCCTGCATTACTGAAAGCAAGTTCCTATTTTTATAATCTTTATTTTGCAAGAGGAAAATTATGAGTTATTTCCACATCTTAATGTACATAACCACAGTATTTTGATTGGAACTTGGACAAACTATAGCTTTGAAGTAAGTTCTGCTTACTTCCTTTAAAAGCTAATGAAGGTCAAACCTTTCAAGGATCTTTCACCTATGGGCAAGATCTAATATTTGTTGTAATTACTAGAAGGATCTTCTCGTTCATATACATATTTATTGTGAGACATGAGCAGTAGAAAAATTCTAGCTATCAGTTATGTTAAGAAGCAAAAGGTATACAACCACATCAAAAATCATTTAAGTTCCTTGACTAGGCTATGTTCTACTTCAGTCTACCATTTTAGTGGATAAATGTTCTTCCTGATGGGTGTTGGCAAATAGCTTTCTGTTTATGAAACATGTAAGAAACGTGAAAATGCTATCAATCTTTGCAATATGCTTTCTCATTTTCCAACCAGTACAGGGAATTCTTGTAAGCAGTGTTTACATCTTATACTTCCTTTCTGGCTTCTCTTTCTACAATAACAGGTTCATTTTCTGGCTCTGACAGGAGTGAGTTGGATTTGCTGTCTGGCTATTGTGTAAGCATCAACTATAGTGGAGCTGCCCTAGGAGCAAGAAACAGGAAGAAACCAGTCGATAAAACACAATCACAGGCTGGCAGGAAATCAGTGACTATTTGTCACTCCTTCCAAAGAGGAGGAAAACAGTTGGTGGCAGATATTCAGCACCATCCAAGTATCCAGCAGAAAGATTAGATTTCCCTTTCTCCATGCCAGGATACTCAGAGTTTTACTTCAATGTGGACCATGGCTATCTGGAGGGTCTGGTCCGAGGATTCAAAGCTGGGATTTTGACAAGCTCGGACTATGTCAACTTAGCACAGTGTGAGACACTAGAAGGTAAGTCTGCTGGTTTATTTTATTTAGGAAGAAACAGTGATGCTTAGACCTTTGAAGGATGGAGGTAAAAGACTGAACTGTTGAGAGATTATCTTAAAAAATAGCAGTAACTTTGATGCTCTTTGAAGAACTGTTCTTATATTTAAGTTAATAGCTTTCCACAGAAATTATCCTAGGGTTGTACAGACTGTCATTTGCAAAGCAATCCAGATGATGAGATTTTCTAGTTTAGTGATAAGGTTTGGAAATCTCATCCATAAAATTTCTATGGAAATTGGTAACCTTCTCACAGATTCTAACCAAGCTATAGAACTGTTCAAGATTAAATGTTTCATCACCATTTGAGCTGAATCAAACAGTTCCCAAAGTCTTATTAAAAGCTTACCATTTGCCTTCAGGTTTCTATGTAAAAGATATAATTTTAGTGCTTTATTAATTCATGAGTGGGAGGGACATTCTACTTACAAGGAAGAGAAAACCAGACCTCAAAGAGATAAAACTGAACAACTTTGAAGCCTAAAGGGAAAAAAAAAAAAAAAGGACTAAAAGTCCCCACCAATAATGACGTATCCACAAGCTTTGTTCAAGGTGACTTTGCCACAGTAATAAAGAGAAAACACACTAGTTTCCAAAACAGCTTTCTGTGGCCAAGACTGGTCATAGCCTGATGAAGACAGACTTGTACAAAGAATCATATGACATGCCTCTAGTCACTTGGCAGGAAAAAATGCAGCAGGGAAAAAAAAAAATCAGCTTTCTAAGGGAACACATAGTTTCTTCCTCTGACTCAAAAATAAAATTTATGATTATACACTGAAATAATTTCTATAATATACAGTACAATAGATTAATTGGGAAAAAGAACAAGGAGAAATAATAAGATCACTCCGTTTTAAGCATTGATTGCTTTGTGTGTGCAGTAATGGATTTGGGGAAATGTGAAGTGCAGAACCTAATGACTCCCATATACAATGGACTTTTGAGGCTGTCTAAACTATTAATATAAGAACAACATGCATCTGAGAAAGCCGCTTGCATTTCATCTTACAGATTAAAACAACTACATTTGATCAGATATATGTAGTTATTCACTTGCTAGCAGGTTAAAGGTCATCTCACAGTTAAAGAAGAGATTATCAGTCCAGTCAGTGGGATCTAGGAACTGTTCAAATGACCAAGTGCATGTACCTAATTCAGCTGATGTCATCAAAGGCTCTATGAAGGAAAAAACCCCAAAACCAACCAAGCCAAAACATAAAATCCTGGTTCCTTCAGAATAAGGTGAAAAATATACAGGTTTAAGTATTTTTAGAAACACACAAGAAAAAAGGATTTCCCTCATCCTTCCTAGAAAAGTACTTGTTTATGTCAAGAATAGTTAAGAAAAGCTATCTAAATGTTAAGTCATGCTACATTTTCAACCAGGAAGTAGTCTGCAAACATTTCTGAGATGTATAAACCTTCAACATTATTAAGAGCATGTAAGAGACAGACAGATCACAAGAGAGAGATAAAACACTTTTCGAAGTAAGATTTACAGTAGAAAGAGCAATGACCTTCCTTTTTATTTTTTTAACCTTTTTCTAATGTTCATTCAATTTTAGCACAGAAATTATGTGAGAAACAGAAGCAGTGGCCTCTATCAACCTGTCCACAAGAACATCTCTGCTACCCACTATGACTTCCCTTTTTAACTCTATTTAGCTCCATCTCTTTTTCCATTGTAACATTTTCTATTTCTTTTAGACAGCTAACAGATTTCCACAAGTTAGCTAACAAATCATTATTTATAATAAAAAGACAGGAAGTATTGGATTTGTACAAAAGGCTAAATACACTTATCTCTCCCTGCACACTCAGCATGCTGTAATACTGAACTTGCACCATGAGTGTACAGTGCACTGAAAGCACAGACCTTTATCTCAAAACTAGAAAAAAATGGAGCTTTATGCATACATTGTGTTTTGTTTACAGTTAAAATATCCAGCACATGGATTTGTGCTGCAGTAGTACTGTGCTTGCACAATAATGCCTTCAGTTCATGTCTTCCCATTAAAAGGTAATAAAATTACCCCATTCGACATTTCATGGCAAAGCACCACACCACAAAAACTAACCTAAATTTAAAATACTGTAAATATGCTTAAAGAAACAATCAGAAACAAAATAAAAAACATTCCAAGTAACCCATAAATAGAATCAAAAAAGCCTTTTAATTTCAAAGTGGTTTTGATATCTCTAGAGGGGAAACCATAATGCCAGAACAGAAGAACCACAAGAAAAAGCTGTAGGTTAATGCTTTACAGCTGCTTGATAATCACAGAGTGAGCATAGGAGTGAGAGGAAAAGGAAAAAGTGAGGCTGCTAATTGATTTATGACACCACTGTGTCATCTCAATTTAGGGTCACACAAAGAGAAGAGACTTTCAGCCTTACCTAGACATCCATTTGGGCTTGCTGAGGTATAATTTCTATGGAGCTATCTTGTGGGCTGCAACATGGCACGCTGCTAGTTTGACCCTATGTCATCATCTGTTTCAGGGGAATGGGATCCTCAGAGGAACTCTGCTGACGGTCCTCAAAGTAGAATATGGGGCAGGCAGTGTTATATTTGGTGTTTTATTCTTTTCTTGCTTCTTTGTATGATGGAAAGACAAGCGGTCTCTAGAAAGGAGACTAGATCCTAGAAGGAAAAGCACCTCAGATCTGCTCCCATTAACATCACTGAAATAGGAGAAAGATCTAGGGAGACCTTGTTGTGGCCTTAGAATACTTAAAGGAGGGGCTTGTAAGAAAGATCACAAGATTGCAGGATGTTAGGGGTTGGAAGGGACCCCAGGAGATCATCGAGTCCAGCCCCCCTGCCAGAAGACAGCCAACTGAGTTCTGGGCTGCGTTAAGAGCAGTGTGGCCAGCACAGCAAAGGAGAGGATTCTGCCCCTTTGCTCTCGTCAGACCACATCTGGAGTACTTTGTGCAGTTCTGGAGCCCCCAGCACAGGAAGGACATGGAATTGTTGGAGTGGGTCCAGAGGAGGCCATGAAGATGATCAGAGGGCTGGAGCAGCTCTGCTATGAGGACAGACTGAGAGAGTTGGGGCTCTGCAGCCTGGAGAAGAGAAGGCTTCCAGGAGACCTTAGAGTAGCCTTCCAGTATCTGAAGGGGGCTACAGGAAGGCTGGGGAGGGACTATTGACAAGGNGCGGGAGGGGTCCCTGCCTATGGCAGGGGGTTGGAACTAGATGATCCTTGATGTCCCTTCCAACCTTACCATTCTATGATTCTATGAATAAACTTTTTATCAGGGCCTGTTCCCATAGGACAAGGGGTAATGATTTTAAATAAAAAGAAGGTAGATTCAATACAGTTACAGGGAAGAAAATTTTTACAATGGGGGTCGTGAAAAACTGCCACAGGTCACTCAACAAGGATGGAAGCATTCAAAGTCAGGTTGGACGGGGCTCTGAGCAACCTGATCTACTTGAAGATGCCCCTGCTGACTGCAGAGAGGTTGAATGACCGGATGACCTTTAAAGGTCCCTTCCAACCCAAACCATTCTATGATTCTGCAACTACTAAAATGAGATCAAGTGGCAGCCGAACTGCACAGAAAACTGAGGACCATCTATGACAGAACCAGTAGGAGTTTGAATTCACAATTCTTTAAGTCCCAATGTAGGCATTCTGATTACATACTAAGAAATTACAGACAGGAGGAAAGAGGAAGGAGTAGCTACTGTGTTATAAATACAGACCTTGCTAAATGTGTATTAACTTCCTTTATAGGTACACTCTTGTTACAGTCAGATTTTATCAAGAAATTTAATCAAATGGCCAAACCACAAAATATTTCTCCAATCTATAATTTACTGTAATTTTAATTACAGCATTTGAACACAATCATGCAGCATAGCAGAGGCTTTTCTAAAAGGAAATGTTAAACTGCTTTGAGTACTAAGAACTGATTTGGATTCTTTCTTTTGCCTCCTGGTGGAGAATGGTTAGCAAAGGAAAGCAATCAAATTAATTCTGTGATATTATGAAAGTATCTTTCGACTTTGTTGTCTAATCAACTAATTTTCCTCAGCTACCAGGTCTGGAAGCTCAGGCAGAATATGTCATAATATCCCAAGTTCCTGGCACAGCCTCTTAGGATATGGTAGTTGCAGCCATCGTTCAGACAAAGCCAAATCAGAAATGCTAAGATTGCAATGCAATCTCTTCAAGTGCTCCACTGCAGAAACTATGTGGAGCCCAGAATCAGAGCTAGGGAAGATGTGACGTCTCCTCATCTTCAGGCAGCCTGATAACATAAGATCATAGCCTTTCCCAAGATTGAAATGCTTCATATGAAAATTTAAGATTTTAACAAAGATGGTTTCTGGACAACGTGACAGTCTATTCTCATGATCTTCCCTGAATCTAATTGCAGATCTGAAGCTACATCTACAAACTACAGACTATGGCAACTTTTTGGCTAATGAAACTGGCCCTCTCACCATCTCCACCATTGATGACAAACTGAAAGCAAAGCTACTGACGGAATTTCATTACTTTAGAAACCATGCCTTTGAACCACTTACCACTTTTCTCAATTTTATCACGTAAGTGATGTTACCACACAGACTCAAAAACAAAAGCACTCAAATTTCTACCAAGTTTCCAAAATAGCAAAATTACTTGGATGCTGCAACATTTGCATACTTTATTTACTAATATAACCTCGGGGGAGAAAAAATAATTAAAAAATATAAAAATGAAAAGCAGTTGTCTTTGCAACCACTTCTTTTAAAGAATACAAGGCAGAGTTTTTCTGTGTATTGTGGTAGGAAGCATGACAGAAGTTGAGAAAAACATTTATCATGTTCAAATATCATTTAAGTCAGAAAACATGCAAAATTTAGGTTTTTGGAGGTGACTCATGTAAGATTAGCAATTTCATGATGTACAGAGCAATGTTTTAATTCCTAGGCTTGTGGCAAGTTCTAGACTTAAAAAGGGAAAGACAACATACAGTACATCTACCATACTTTTTATATGAGTGAACACTGAAAATAGGACTTTATGTTGCACACTGCAAGAAACTTACATTCAAATAGCTTATTTCAAAAGTCAAGTACTATCTGATGCCAGATGAAGAGGCAGTTCTGATATTATTTATAATCATAAAGATGTAAAATTTGTAAATTAATGGCTTAAACTTAAAAACAGAGATTTGCTTTATATTAGTGTAACAACATGGACTAGTGAAATGCCAGCAGGATATTTTACCTAATTGTTTGCTCATCTTGACTTTATCTTTTTAGTATGCTATTACAACACTGTTCAGCTTACTTGCAAGGGGTATTTTTATTATAACCACATAATAAAGTATTCTTCTTCTTCTTTCTTTTTTTAATAATTTGTTTTTTCCCAGTCAATGTAGCTGTCCAATTTTAGGCTACTACATCAAAAGGATCTTAAAGGCTCCCCTAGAACAGTTCTGAGATGTAGGCATATAGCATTTACTTTTTGCTTCAGGGAAATAGAAGTGAGAATACAAAAATTATGACAGCTCTTTTCTCACACTGATGACATGCATGTATGCATGTGTATGCACAAACTCTGCACATACAGTTGGTTTTCTTGACAATAGAGATGATAGATTAAGATACTGAATTTAAAAACTCATTGAACTACAATTCACCAGATCCTCAAGCCATATATTAATCCCTATGTGTCTCTAGCTGTGTTCTGAATCAACAATGTAAGCTGAAGACTCTCAGCATCCTGAGTTATTCTAAGGGAACAGCTTTCCCAAGTCACTGATAAAACTCTTATTGGCCTCTTTGACAGTAGTAAGAAACCATTAGAAAACTTCTGCTGAAAAGAAAATTTTAGCAACAAAGAAGAAATTTGTGAGAAGCTGTTCTTAGTTTCCTTTTGGGAAGATGTTTAAACACGAATGAGAAGAAAGCCTTAAGACTGGTCCATCTGCATGAACTCTGCAGTTTCAGTGCTGAGGTCCCATGCATTTCTTCTCTGTTCAGGTGGTCTATATGAAATGATAAAGCCCCAAAGCAGAGAAGCTTCTAGCTCAGGTGATTTACTTTTTGATACCACTCCTAGTCTCTTATTACAGAGAAACTACACTTAACAGCTGTTATGCTCGTTATATTCAAGTTTCAATTTCCACTTCTTTAAAAGTGTCTTTTTCCAAGCTAGTCATGTGGTTTCAAACTGGCACTGTGCTACCCACCTCTTAAGAACTTCCATTCGGTTTTGATGAGAGATTGATATGGAGTGACTGTACAAACCTGCAAGTATTGTGGTCTGGTTTGACTTTAGTATTATTATTAATTTTCAAAAATCTTGGGTTTAGGTTGTTTTTTTTTAAAAGGAAAATCAATTATAATGATAAATTTGGTTTACTTTATTTTTTTTCTCTCCACAGATACAGCTATATGATTGATAACGTAATTCTGTTAATAACTGGCACATTACATCAGCGGCCCATAGCTGAACTTGTTCCCAAGTGCCATCCACTGGGGAGCTTTGAGCAAATGGAAGCAGTTAGCATTGCCTCAAACCCCACTGAACTGTTCAATGCAATTCTGGTTGACACACCATTAGGTAGGAACACTAAATTCTTTCTTTTTACTTCTTGAAACGACTAATCCTGCATCATTAAGAATATCTATGTTTATATAACAAAAGCATGAACTGTGGATCATAAACTTTTGAAATGGTGTACAGATCATTTTCTAGTAACATTTTTTAACAGTTTCTCTGTCAACCTCAGGTAGCAGACACAAGGAAAACACGCTACTCAAGAAGTGTAATGGGTATATTTTATACTGAAAGTAGACAGTAATTTCGAGCATCTCAATTGTTATCTATGGCAAAAAAATCTAAGATGAAATCTTGCCAATCCCTCCCTAAGGATCAGGAAGCAGGCAGTTATTCATAAATATTAGATGTTGCAGTGGAACCTAAATTCCCTCTTAGTATTTGGACATGATTCAAACACAAAGGAAATCACTATTTTGAAGAACTAAATCTAAAAGGAAAATAGAATGAGGCTTGGGAATGTCTTATTCTGAAATTGGGATGAACTCTGTTCAGTATGCTACAGCATGCAACATGAACAAAAACTAATAAGCTGCGGGAGAGTTATGGGAGGATTACTAAACATAAGATAGAACTGGATTGAATGTATATGAAACCACTTTATATCCTCATCTTGAGTACTGTGAGTGAGTTTGGGTTCTGATTCTCATGAAAGTAGGGTGGGTTGGCTCTAGATAAAAGTCAACCACTCACTGACTCCCCACCCCAAGTGCATTGTGGGGAGAAAACAGGAGAATAAAGGAACTTGTGGACTGAGGTCACCGATGAAGTATTGTTGCAAGCAATCCAGACTCAACTTGGGGTTGTAAATAAATGTAAAATTAATCACTGGTCCAGGCATTAGGAAACAAACAGAAGAGAAAGAAACATTTACACAATTAGGGAAAACAATTTTCTTTCCTGCTTTGCCACTCCTTCACTCCAGACTTCTTTACACCTTTGTTATCATTATAGTTACACTCAATCCTTTTGGAGAGCCAAGAGGCACCACAAGGATCAAGGGAAGTTAACAGTCAGTACATGTTGGGTTTTCTCTGGTGCTCCTCACTGCCTCTCTACGCCAGAGCGAGCTCTCTACTGCTTGCAGCTCTTGTCAGGAGTATTTGCTCCAGCACAGGTCCTCCCCTCACAGGCAGCCGGAAGTATCTGCTCCAGAACCATGCAGTGACTTCTCCAGCCTTGGTGTTTCCTTTGCTGTTTATCAGCAGTTTTTCCCCTCCTCCTTTCTGCATGATGCATTTTTTTCCCCATTCTTAAATATATTTTTCCTGAGGTGACACCAGCTTAGCTGAGGATCTCAGCTGTGTCCTGTAGGAGCAGGTCTGTTGGAGCCAGGTAGAATTGGCTGTATGGCACAGCCTCCCCTCACAGAGGCCACCCTGCAGCCTTCTGCTGCCAGCACCTGGGCACTGGCACCCCAAGCATTGAAATCAGAGAAGGTAGAGGGCAGGATAGCTAAAATGAACAATTGGATACCGCTGCCACGTGCAGGCAAACAGAGGCTGAACTCCAGTTTGGAAAGGACAAGGATGAGGAGAGATGTAGACGATGTTTACAAACTCCTGAAGACAACTGTTTGTCCACAGTGAATTACAAAGTGTTGCCTTTAGAAGACCAAATTCCATCAGAATTCCAAACACCCGCAAAACCAGATAAAGTTAAACAATCTTTTTACATAGCTGGTAGTAAATTTCCAGATTTAGAAAAGAATTTTTTTTTTTTTTCTAAACAAGTATGAAAAAGCAGAGAGTAGTATCAGACCTTTTAAAAGATAGGAGAAATTCATAGGCAACGGATCTACAAAGAGTTAATAAGGGGAAATGTTTTTCATCCAAAATCTGAATGCTGGAAGAGTCAGAAGTGAGTAGATCACAAAACACAGCCAGGGTCATCCATATTGCCACTGTTTGAGGCCACACTCTGTCATGCAGCACTGATCTGCCCCACTGGCATATCTTAGGAACAGTGAGAGACTGGCATACCTTTGGTGGTTACAAACACAATATTTTTAAGCAGTCCAGATGCACAAAATAAATTCATCCTTTGCCTCCCTGTTCAAAAGCTTGCTCTTTAGCCTATTCTGCAGAGGACCTGGAATCATAGATGCTCAGGGGCAGTTTGTGCTTGTTACTAGTCAAGATTTGTTCTCTTTACTACAGGCAAAACCAAATGGGAAGAGAGGAAATAGAAAAGAGGATTCTCACTAACAATTGCTGAATACCTGCATGATTTAAGACAAAAATTGTCTTTCATGTTCCTCACTAGAAAATCTCCCTAATGCCCAGACTATGTACTTCAGGGGAGATTAAGGCTTTCATTAGCATTTCCCATCTGATTTTCTCTGGAGATGTGGACTCTGGCTGCAGTACTGATTGATTCCCCTCACAGCAGATTCTCATTAAAGAGGAGGGGGTAGGAGGAAAAGGGGTAAATCAAGAGGATTTCTCTTCCTCTCTGTTATATCACTCTCTCTTGTACAACAGAAATCTAAGATCCTTGCTCGTACACTGGTGAATGACAATAGACAAGAGATGTATATTATCAGCATGTAGATTTATACTGCAATATAATAAACTCTGCTTTCAGCTGCATTCTTTCAAGACTGCTTGTCCGAAAATGACCTGGATGAAATGAACATAGAAATAATGCGCAACAAACTGTACAAGGCAAGTTCTTGCTACATAGTGATAATGTTTGGGGATTTTCAAAGTGTGTCAGAAGAGGAGGTCAGTATCATTAACCCTGTTTTATGGATAAGGAAACAGAAGTATGGTGAGATAAAGCAAGCTGTCTAAGGTCACCTGGTTGATGACGAGTCCAGGAATGAAATCCAGCTCCTTTCATTTCTGCTTCATTCTTTGGAGAGTTTTCAATTTTTAGGTCTGCATCCAAATCCTAATTTAATATCTCAGTAATGAAAATGCTTTAGACATCAAGCTAATATGCGGGTCCATTTGTTTATGAATAACTCAGTTATGCACCAAATGTCACAGAGCTGTTAGCTGCTAAATGAGCCTAGGCAGGCTGTTAGCTAACATTTTTTTTTATATATAAAAGACAGATGTGATTCAGAAAGGTCTAATTCTTTTGAGTCTAACTAACACTTTTACTTTCCTTAAGGCTTCTGTACAATTTTCTTTCCTTTTAAGTTATCTTTATCATTGCTACAGCACACCGCTGTAAAGATATGCATCTAACACATGCCTTGAATTCTCAAAGCATTTCACAAACATTAGCACACAGGTCAGTACTCTGAGGATGGTCTCTTTAAAGGGTATGCATATTTCATTCCATTAATGGTTCTTCCTGGCACATCTTCTCAAAATTATTTTTTTATCTTTCTTTGACAGTGGGTGCCCCAGACTGCAGGAAGTATTTCTACTAGGGTGAAAGGAAAAAAATTCTTCAGTTTGTCTTATGAAGGATATTTATAAATCCCAAAGACAATATTTAATTCTCAAAGATTCTGCTACTTCCTCTCGTTCAAAACAACATCAGTTATGCCCAAATGCTTTCTTTCACAGTACTATACTAAATTAGACATCCCATTTGATAACATGCAGATTTGATTCTTGTATCCTGTATGGATGGTCATCTATTTACAATTATTAAATCTACTTCTAGGGGGTTGTTTTTTTGCTTGTTTGGGGTGTGGGTGTGTGCTGTGGTTTTGTTTGATTGTTTTGGTTTTCTTCTCACTCTTACAAGCATTGGGAGATTTTTCTGCCAAAACTTCTAAGTTATTAATATATAATTTCTCCATGCTTCATCTGGCTATGTGATCAATTATGTTTAATATTTACTACCAGATAGCATTATATAGAGCCTAATGCATAATCCAGTGTAGCAGATCTCCCTTGAGATGCCTTTACTTAAAATTCACTTAATTGCATGGCTAGTGACAGCTTCTTTTAACAAGGTTGTGTGAAGTTGTAGCAAATGCATTTTGATACTGTGAATGTTGCCTAAAACAGTATTTTGGAGGACAGAGTGGGAAAGGAAACAGCATCTCTGAGATATTTAGGGCCTCCCTGCACAAGTATTTTTGAAATGAGTGTGGAGGCCAGTATCCTTAATAGACCAGAGGACTCTACAGACCAATATTACAGAAGCTTTGTCCGCTGTTCTATTCTAATCCAGGGTTTAGGGTAGAGCAGCAGGGATTAGCTTGTGTATCCTCATAGTGCTGGCCCAATAACCCTGGCATATTCCCAAATCCCCTCCTCCACACTATAAATGCAGAATTTTCTTCAACCATTTGCTTATTACGCAGTAGAAGTTCAGTGGAGCTCAAGAAGTTCCTTTTGAGAGCAAAGAAAACATACTTGTCCTCTAACCATTTTTAAAAACATTTGAACCCATACTGTAACAACAAGATACTTGCATTCCACTATTTCAGCTTTCACTCCAGCAAAATAACTAAGCACGTATTTTAATTTAAATTCATAGGCAGAATTGATGGAAATGTTTAAAAATTAGGTTCGTGACTACGTGGTGCTAGCCCAGGTCTTAAGCAGCATTTAAAATACTTCTCTTCTTCTTTCATGTAGTCTTATCTTGAGGCATTTTATAAGTTTTGTGAAAAACAAGGTGGTACTACAGCAGAAATAATGAGACCTATTCTCGAGGTAAGAAAAATTCAGTCTTTGTACATTCTCTCTCAATTTGCAGTTATCTATCACGTTTGCTTCTCCTCTCACTAAAACCTGGTTTTCTAAGATGTAATGAAGATTTTATTCCAGGATGACTTTTATCTCTTGACTAGAGATGCAGCTAGTCCATTACCATGCAGGAGTTAGCCTCAGACAATATTTTTCTATAACAGAGAGTAGGACACTAATCTCAAATTGTTGTCCATTAACATTTTTCAGTACTATGTAGAAGAGCTAAAAAGGGATTATTCTGACACGTCCTAGCTCAAAGTAAAATTTTGGATAGCTAAGATCTGGCATTACTGTGTATTTACTAATCAATAATCTTCAAACTTTGTAACACTACTATGTTTGTTTATTCTGCTGTGAAAATGAATGGCTGAAGATAGAGTTGAGTGACTTTTGGAACTAGCTTCACAATGAAAATTCCAACATTCTATTTTATTTTTATGTCTACTCAGAAAAGTTGGGTTGTTTTTTTTTCCATGACATACAAAATTTCTAACATCCTCCTTCCCAAAGCATACCTGCAGCACAGGGGATGATATTTTTGTTATCAGTTATTATAACAGAAGATAAAAAAATTCCTCAAATTGAGTTCTCAGCACCCAGCTGATCCTGTGTTTTTTAATTTCCCTCACATGTTTTATCACATGTATGTGGAGTCTGATAGGCAGATCATCCATTTGTTTGCAGAAGTCTTTTTTTATGGACAAGTAGAATTTACACCTTGGAAACTGAAAAAATTTCACTGAGCTTCAATGACATCACACTAAAAGATTGTATTAGAGGAGAGAGATATTAATTCTAGGAGCTTACCCCTGAAGGACAAATGAGCCTAAATTACATTTTGCAAAAGAATGTCCTAAAAGAGAATGAAATTCCACATTTAATTAACTAGGACACAATGTTTCAGTTTATGTTCTAAAGAAAATATTCTTAACTTAAATAGATTAGTAATTAAGTATTTTGACTATTTTTTTCTGAAAAAAAAGAAAATCAAGAGATTGACTGGCAAAGGTAATTACGTTTTCCACAGCTGATTCAGATCTTTTAGAAAGTTCATTTCTAGCTAGAAATCCATGTTGAGAACAGATTACTTACCAGTGTTAGTTTTAGCACGTTGCAAAACTCACTTTATATCAGTGGTAACAGTTTAGTCTATGATAAGCTTCTTTAAAATCCCTATCTAGTGTCAATCAGCTAGGAAGATAATTTTTTTTTTTCTGTAGAAGATTTCCTTTTCTATGACATTTTAATAATCTGAAGACACATACAGAGTAGATTGCTGATGGTTGAATTCACAAAAAGGCAAAGTTTAATTTAATTATTCAGAAGAATACTTGCTATTTATTCTGTAATCTTATATGTAAGACTACCAAGCTGACCCTGTCAGAATGAGGCTGAGGTATTTAGCTCCCCAGCTCCTTGACCACCAGTCACGGTGCCAACCTTCCACATTAAAAGTGCTGATGATCTCTCTTCCACCATGGACAACAAACATCGATGTTTGACTCTGGACAGAAACTGCAGGACTGCACTGCAGCTCTCAGGGCCCTACACTTGATTTCAAATAGCGGTCATGCC
>VWYK01066419.1:736-22256 GCA_013399775.1 Semnornis frantzii | reverse complement strand
CTTTTATTTATTTGTTTGCTTACTTACTTATTTCTCAGAGGTCACTAATGATTAGCCTGAAATCTCAGAATCCAGCTTGTCCTGAAGTTAAAGGGAGCTTCAGCTTGACAGACTAGCTGGAGGAATGGAAAGCAGCTGGGGAAAGATATCTGCAAAATTATTTACTTCTCAGATGATTATTAGAGTACATTTTATAAATGGACTCAAAAATGGATTTTTTTCCCCCCAGTTTTGGTGTATTTTTGTTTTTGAAGAAAATAGTTCAAGATTATGTGTCATTTTTATGGTCGTGTAATGATTGTGGAGTTGGCAGTATTTCTCTAACTCATGATCATCTAAAGAATACAATAGAGCAGATCTATTTAAAGTCCACAGCAGGACATGAGAGGCAATTTCATTTATATGCAAGTAAAGGTAATTAACAAGACAGGCAATGCAACAAAACACAGAAAGCAGGGAAAGCTAATTATTTTTTTTTCTCTCCTGAAAATAGTCTTCACCATGCACTACAACTAACTTATTGAACACAAAGATATTCTGAAAAGGATTGTTTGGGAAAAAAAAAAAATTAAAGAAAGTATTTCAAAACATATTCACCTCAGCTCACCAGACATTTTCTAGCAGTTTTAGGATTTTTAAAGCTCTGAATTGGTGTTGGAGAGACCATATTTTGTATTATGCTCTGAAGGAAGAAAGGGATACTCCAAAACCAGAATGGGAGAGCTCTAAGAAACAAAACTTTCAGGGAAAGCCAAAGGAATGTGGACCTATCACCATATCCCTCAGGTTGGTACAGAATGTTTCTGCACCATCTACTTTCCTGACTGATAAGTGGATTAAAATGTTTAATCTTGTTAAGGTCTTTTGACCAGGAAAGGCTCTGTTTTCAGGACATATGTATTGATATGGTACTTATTTGTAGAAATATATGTGCAGTCAGTGGAAAATTTTCTCAGTTCTCCAACTCAACAGCCAATTGGTCTGAAATTGGATGGAGTAAAAATGAATTTAAAAGGTACTGGACCACTGACACTCAAGGTTGTAAAATGCCTGTTACTCCTGAGGGAGCTATCGCTAGCCCCATGTTCATCAAGTCTCTTCTGGATAAGACTGAGAAGTGTTTGGTTTTGAGGTGGACTGCTAAGAAGTTCATCATGAAACAGAAAACTCATTGGTGACAGTGAGGTTTAGCNTCATTGGTGACAGTGAGGTTTAGCAGGGAACAGTTAACTGATACTATCTTCCTGGTGACAGCCAGGTGCCTGGTTTTCTCAGTAGGAGAAGACAGAGAACTCAAGGAAGTGAAGAACGGAGGGGGAAAGTTGTTTTTAAGATTTGGGTTTATTTCTCATCACCTTACTCTGACTTTTGATTGGCAAGAAATTAATTTGTACAAGTCAAGTCTGTTTTGCCTGTGATGGTAATTTCTGAGTGACCACCCTGTCCTTACCTTGACTCGCGAGTCTTTTGTTGCATTTTCTCTTCCCTGTTCAAATGAGGAGGAGTGATAGAGTATCTTTCATGGACACGTTGTGTTCAGCTAAGGTCAATCCACCACACAGCTGCAGAGGCCTAGTGTCTAATAAAACGAGTTTTTAGACAGAAGGGCACTGACTCTTACTCAAATGTTAACATTTTCCTGGACTTTGAAATAAAGTAGAAAAGCCTAAAAGTGGGTACTGACAGCTATATTCCAATTTTATTACAGTGAAGAAAAACTGGATATACAGCAAGTTCAGACTGAAAAATCAAAAAAATTTCACATAATAACAAAGCAAGAAAGCATAAAAGAGGAAAGTAGATGGGGACAACAGAGTAGGGCCTTGAGGGCAAGTAGGAGAAGCTCATGACATGAAAGATGGAAGAAGAGGAAGAATTTGAAGGATGGACTGACAGCTTCACTTGCAAGCTGTAAATAAGATGGAAGAGAATACAAGCTCCAAAAGAGAAGACTGTTTAATAACAGCTGAGGATTAAGGTGTCAAGGACAAACATAAGGGATTGGTTTTTTCTTTATTTCCCTCCCCCCCTTCTGCCCTTTTATCTTTTAAGGTGCTGGAACTCCCTTTCTTATTAGGTATAATTTGCAGATGCAAAACATCACCAACGCTTTGCTTAATTGTGGACGAAGTGGAACAAAATTGGTATTTAATTTGCAAACAGAACTACAAAATACTTTGTCAACACTGGACATGGCAATTTGTGGTTGTGTTTTCAGGCGGTGTCTATCAGATACCAGTAATTTTAGGTCACTGAGTTAAAACATCAGTAGTTCCTTGGTGAACATAACTATTTTCATGGGTGTCTTGCAACTGTCAGCATGCTGAACCTGCTTGTTGATGGCTTCCAAAGGACTGGTTTAATGATTGCACAAATGATGCAAGAAGTAAACTTGGAAGGAAAACATAATGGAAAATGTTAGAATGAAGGAATATTTGCCTCCTGAATAAACATGTTTTCACATATTCAATTCAGAAAATGGAAAAGTGAAAAAAATATTTCATGTTTCCTGTCATTCTCCATACTGAGGCAACTGGGCAAACTCTGCCACTAGCAGGCTGAAACATGCCAGTAGATTGGTTTGAACGAGGACATAATTAGCACATAGGCATAGATACAAGAACTAGAAAATGTTGCCACACTTAACTACGGGACTCAGGATGGTTTTCTGCCTCTTACTGCCTACTACTTTGACAATGAATTATGACAGTAAACAGCAATTAAACCTCTTTGTCAGCTTGATGTGTGTACTTCATGCTGTTAGCCAAGTATGTTTTGAGTATTAGTGGTTCCATATCAACACTGCGTTGTCTATGTACCTTGATATTTTAAATATGTTTGTTCAATTTCCTTTGAAGATTAGTTAGCAGAATTGAATTGGTGAGATTTGCAACTGGTTGCATTTAATTTCAGACATAATTTTGAATATAATTACTACTTTTGAAGGGGTACAGTCCTGATACCAATATGTGGAACAATCACCTACGTTTAGAAAAGCAGTATAGTTAGCAGATCAGGTTTTTGTCTAGGTAAATTTACATCAACTAAATGCCTGTTTCAGCATCTTTAGTGAATTTGTTGAACACTGTGATGCTTAGGAGTTGTATAAAGCCCTCAGCATGCCTGAGTCTTGAAAGTAAATGATGCAAGAGGACCAGAAGGGGAGGCAGCTGGTTCAGCAGCTCTCTACAATACACTAACCACAGAGGGCCAGCACACAGACAACAGTGGAGCTACTTCAGTCTCTTTGCTCCTTGTGTATGTCCTTTGCATGCACTTTTTATTATGGTAGAAAGGTTCTCTTTCATTTGACTTGGCATGTAATGGGCAGTAAATTTAAATCTTATTGCCCCCTCCCCCACCCTTTTTTTCCACCACTGATGCTTGCATCCTTTATAAGTGTTGCTGTAAGGCTCTGGGCCACCACTTTGTCCTTCTCTTCATGAACTCCCAACTAATCTCACCTTCCCTAATTTTCTTCCTCTTTTCTTCCTCACTGTTCCTTGCTCTTTCCAATAGCTTCATGCCCCCTTTGTTTCATGTCCACTTATTTTATTGTGAGGCATGCCTCGATACTTGGACATCAAACCATTTTATGGTGTATTTTTCTGGGAGGTGGTATGGAGCACCAACTATCCTGTGATACCAACAGTAAACTGCTCTGAGTAGTTTCTCCTCCCAAATTGCCACTTCAGTGGGAGAGTATCAGGACCTTCTAAGCTCTATTTAGAGCTTTGTGAAGTGTACTGTATTCCCCAGGGGAGTGTTAAGATACTTTCCAGCCATTAAGGTGCATATGACAGCAGACGGTCACTGGCTGGTAACAAGTTACAGAGCTACTGGAAGCTTAACTAAGTCTCTACCTTCTATGCTTAGAATCAGTAGAAATAGTTTACATGGAATCTGTGACTAGAGAACCTGTTTGGTGTAATTTTTTATTACGAAGAACATGTTGCTTATTCCATTCCATATACCAGTGCTGTTTAACATCTTTGTCAGCAACATGGACAGAGAATCGAGTGCACCCTCAGCAAGTTTGCAGGTGACACCAAGCTGTGTGGCACAGTCGACTTGCTAGAGGGCAGGGATGCCATCCAGAGGGACTTGGACAGGCTGGAGAGGTGGGCCCAAGGCAACCTCATGAAATGCCTCATGAAGGCCAAGTATAAGGTCCTGCACCTGGGCAGGCACAATCCCAAGCACAACTCCAGGCTGGGTGGTGAATGGCTGGAGAGCAGCCCTGACGAAAAGACCTTGGGGTCTGGGTTGATGAAAAGCTCAACATGAACCTGCAGTGTGCACATGCAGCCCAGACAACTGAGTCCTGGGCTGCATAAAGAGCAGCGTGGCCCCAGCAGGGCAAGGGAGGAGATTCTGCCCCTTTACTCTGCTCTTGTCAGACCCCATCTGGAGTACTGTGTGCAGTTCTGGAGCCCCCAGCACAGGAAGGACATGGAACTGTTGGAGTGGGTCCAGAGGAGTGCCATGAAAATGATCAGAGGGCTGGAGCAGCTCCCTATGAGGACAGGCTACAAGAGTTGGGGTTCTTCAGCCTAGAGAAGAGAAGGTTTCGAGGAGATCTTATAGTAGCCTTTGAATATCTGAAGAGGGCCTACAGGAAGGCTGGGGAGGGACTATTTACAAGGTCCTGCAATGGGTTTAAACTGGCAGAGGGGAGATTTAGACTGGATGTTAGGAGGAAGTTCTTTCCAGTGAGGGTGATGAGACACTGGCACAGGTTGCCCAGGGAGGTTGTGGATGTTCCCTCCCTGGAGGTGCTCAAGGCCAGGTTGGACGAGGCCTTGAGTGACCTGTACTAGTGGGAAGTGTCCCTGCCTATGGCAGGAGGTTGGAACTGGATGATCCTTGAGGTCCCTTCCAACTTTATCATTCTATGATTCTATGATTCAATGTGAACGTGCTGCTCAGAAATAGAGAAGGGCTGGTGGGAGATGTGGTTGGAGGCTGCCTGGGGTCCAGTGACCATGAAATTAGAGAGTTTTCAATATATGGTGAAACCAGGAGGGGCATCAGCAAAACCTCCACATTGGACTTCTGAAGGGCAGACTTTGGCTTATTTAAGGAATGAACTCAGAAAGTTCCTTAGGAAACAGCCCTTAAAAACAAAGGAGTCCAGGAAGGCTGGACTTTCTTCAAGAAAGAACTCTTGAAGGCACAGGAACAGGCTGTGCCGATGTGCCAGAAGATGAGCTGGAAGCAGGAGCTGGCTGAGTGCAGTTGCCAGGGAAGTGGGAAAGGTGGTACTGATGGAGAAACAGTGATGTGGTACTGGTAATAGTTCTGCTGTTCCAGGTAGCACCTTGTCTGAAATGAGAAACATGCAGTGTTTCTGGGTGAATATAACTTCCTGAAGAAGACAAAAGGGCTTCACAACAATTTGAAGAGTGGCTACTGTTTTCCCTGGTAATACTACAAATTAGATTTTTTCCAGATTTTTTTTTTTTTAAAGTAATACATTTGCTATGCAGGAGCTTTCAGTGCAGAAAAGGCTGTTTGTTCTTAATAAGCTTAATAAGACTTATATCTTCAGTATGTATTTTAACAACATACATAAAGAATTTTGATGTTGGAATTTTAGGTTTTAATTAAGGCTTTCTCCCTCTCTACAAAACTTTAAGTTTAGATTTAGTATTTCTACAGAGAATGATGACTCAGGAAGAAGACAGGCGTGAAAAAGGAAAACAATCAATGCAGGCTGTATATTTATACACTGAGAAATCAGTCTAAGATGTATGCAAATCAGATACATTGAAAACTTGAGAAATAATATATTTTTTAAAATTAATATTATCTCCATGAATAGAAAATAATATTTTTTAACAAGCATACATTATGGTAAGTGCTTAAATGAATTTAGTTAACACTGGTTTATGAAACATTTTTTTTTCTCTCAGAGATTTAATTCTATGATATAAAAGATCTGAAGACAAACTTTTGAGGGAGGTAAAACGAGGTACCGTGAAGGCATAACTTTAAAAGTACTTTCTCTGAATTTTCTTACATCAGTGCCACTGAATACTATGACAGGCTTTGGAAAGCGATGCATTCTAAATGTGGACATTTGGGTTTTTTGTTTTAGCCCCATCTCCTTATTGTCCAGGCCTGGGACCTTTTGGAAATCTCAACAGCTTTTTCCTGGATTCCCTCCCCAGACTTTTTTCATGTAGCAGAACATGAGGGCAAGATGTACAACTAGACCTTGTCATAGCAGGAAGCTAGGACTTGTAAGGGATGCATATCTATATGCAACACTTGGGAAGCACAGGTAGTGTTTGGAGGGTCGAGAGCAATCTGGCAGCTGGTGCATGCCTGGTTGCAAGTGCCCCTATTAGTGCTTCCAGGGCACTGCCCAGAGTTCTGATTGGACAAGCCACCAGGAAAGAAAGGGAAAACTCATGCTTTTCAGCTGCTTTCTGTCTTCCCAGGCTTTCCTGTTCTGATGCTCAAAAGATGCGTTACTCTGAAGACTGATGTGGTGGCTGTGTGAGAAAGAGACCTTGAGTTCCTGATGAGGCTTTGAGAGTTTTAGACATGGCTTTTTCCTCTCCTTTGTGCTTGTTGTGTGATGTGGTTCATCTTTCTTGCGTAAATTAATTGCCAGTGAAGGGAAAGCAGTGAGTAATTCTGCCTCTTCATAAACCCAAGCACTTAAAATGGATTTCTAGTGTCATGTTGTGTGCAATCTAGCTGAACTGACATCGTGCAGCAAAGCACAACAGACAGTTGAGAATGACATGGCTTTTGCTGATTCTTTTTCAAGCTGAAGAATCGTTTTGTGGAGCTTTGTTTATAGCTTTTCTGGACTCTGTGAAAACGGATAATCTGAACTGACCAGGTGATGTTCATGGGAATGCAGACCCTTCAGGGAGCTTCAGTACAGTAAGATGAAGGAAGCACGGTGCCTGGCGTAGGCTGAGAGTCGGAGTGAAGGTCAGGTCCCTCCGGGAGCGAGGGTTCGAAGACCCTGAAGATCATTGAGTAAGAACCCTATTCAGCGCAACATCGAATAGAAACGCCTCCTCATCAAGGAGAAGGTGCCGGTCCCAACGGTAATGCTGTGGCCAGCTGGTGTGGAGGATATTATCTCCTGACCAAACCCATTCAGACAACAGACGGCGGGGCAGAGGCCAGCCACTCTCCGCTCCCTGACGACTAACGAGGGGTTCCCGGCGGAGCCCAGCTCCCCACTCGACCAAACCCCGTCTCGCCAGCCCCGCCGCAGCCCTACTGCCCCTAAAGGACGGCTCCAGGTGCAGCAGAGCCGGGGGTCGGTGGCCGGCAGCCCGGCGCCCTGCGCAGGAGGCGGCGTGAGCGAGGACGCGGTGGCAGGGAAGGTTACGGGGAGTCGGCTTCCTCTGGCGATCCCGAGCTCTTCTCTCGAGCACTGGCCGGCCCCTGTGGGGAACGCCGCCGAGCCTCCCCGCTCCGTCTGGCCTCTCCCCGCGTCACGAACCACGGGGCGGCGGCTGAGGAGGCATCAGCAGGAGCAGTGAACGCGAATGGGAGGCAGATTGCGCCGGCGACGACCCTCCGCCTGACCGAGAAGGACTGAGACTGAAGCGACTCGTGCGTCGCGTCCAAGCCCTACCGCCCCCGGCAGGGAGGAGGGGATGAGTGCCCGCCGGCAGGCAGTTCCATCCCGCAGGTACTGAGTGCCTCGGGGACTGGGATGTGTGTCGCTGCTCGAAGGGGAGCTGTGGGGTCGCGGGCAACCTCTTGGCTGGAGCACGTCACTTTCCGTGTGGGGACGGCGTCTTCGCCCGGGGCTGCAAGTCCTCGCTCCGCTGGCGGCCCCGGGGCGGCCTTGCTCCGCTCTGTCCGCGGGAGGCTCCCAACTTTACGCGGCGTGGCAAACAATGTGCTGCGGAGCCGCCGAGCTGCTTTGACGTCTTGATCCTCTCCGAGAACTTAACAGGATCGCAAAGCCCTTCGAGCGGCTTTTCCCGGTGAGCCGGGTTTAGGCGTGCGGGCTTCGACTATAATCCGCCCGCGGCGGGCGAAGGGGCGGCCGCGGCGGGCCCTGCCCTGCCGCCCCCGCCGGGCCTGGCCGGGCCGCCCCGCCGGGAAGAGCTGCCACTACCGGGGCTTCCCGACGCCGCGGGCCGTTAGCAGGGTCTGGGCTGAAGCCCCGACGGGGAAGGGCAGCGCTGCCTGTCGCTGTGGCTGAAGGATAACAGTCCCGAAACACCTGCATGCAGGCAGACCGACGGCCAGACAGACACCGACGGAGTTTCTGTTGGGGAGGAAAGGGTGGAAAGGTGAGTCTGAAGTACCAGGCAGTAAGCCTTCAGTTCTCAACTTTAACGGTTTTGTTTGTTTGGTTTGGGTTGTTTTGTTTTGTTTTTGTTTTTTCTTCACCCCTACCCCCCAACTCCCAAAGAAAAGTGTTAGCTTGCTTGCCTGACAGAGAGATCTACGTGTTCACAATTAAATTGGATTCAGGACATAAAACCGTACAGAAGTGTGGAGTTGCCCCACTTTTGTTGACTAAGGCTTTGCTTTATCAGTTTGATCCATGTGTCTCTAAATTCTCTGCTGTCTGGAGCCTTGTGTTATAAGGATGAGGTTGTCAAGCCCTGTATGAAGAAAATGCTAGGAAACACTGCAAGCTTGGTGAAAGGAAATCACAGTTCTGGTGCTCCTGCTAAATTGACTTTGTTTTTAGCCATGCGACATCTTTTGAAAAACCTATGTAGTGTAACCCGGGCCATAGTGTGCCTAAGAACGTGCAAGATAAAACAATGACTATAATCGGTGTCTTTAATGCAAAATCCACCCTCTTAGTAAGAGGGAAAAGCCAAAAGAAGACAAGAAAAATTTACATGCTTATTACTTTAAATCTCTGCAGATATAATACTAAACGTAAATGTTATTGGTTAGTAGCAGATACTTTTTCCTATGTTTCGTATTCCAGATTCAGTAGTGTAACATTAAAAACAAGTAGTAGAAGGATTGTTGTATTTAAAATCTGTAGTTTTCATTGTTACAGCAAATTGTAGTTTCAGCTGTTACAGTTTTTGAAATAGCATAACTTTGCCTTCAATTGGCACAGGTTTTTTTTTTTTCTGTGATATTTTTCATGTTGTTTTCTTATAGTATGGATGCTAAAAACATCTGATTAGAAAAATACTTGGTGCATGTGCTAATGGGACTGTCAGGATGTGTAATCATCAAGGATAACCATGATAAACAAGCAGTGAATGACTGGAGTGAAGAGCACATCAGCTTTAAAAAATCATACACCATCTTTCCATGTGAGCATCTCTCAGCATTGCCTTTGGTATACCTCTGCACATTCTAGCCTTTGTTATCCAATTTGCACTCAAGCTCTGTCATTTCAGTTCAGCACGTTATCCTGCAGCCTTCTCTCATGTTGCTATCTCTTTTCATTATCATCTCTTAAATCCGACTCGGTGGAACAGCTTGTTACTGCATGTGAAACGTGACACAGATTACCTCTCATGTTTTCTTTCCCTAGCCAAGTGGGATGGCTGTGGTAGTTTACATGAATCGGGCCAGGAGTGAATTTAAATGTGTAACATTCATATACATGCATGTGCACACCTGTAAGCATGTACGTATTTTCTAGATGCTTGCTTGGAAATGTAAAGTTGCTGTGTTTTAGCTGTATTTATGTCCTTGCTTTGGTCACCTTTTAAGAGTTACCTTGGCAAATGAATGCCCTGACAGAATGTTGGCAGAACTGGTAAATTTTGGACACTGGTTAGAGAAGCTTTGCACAGAGCTTATTTGCTGAATAGGGGAGTGGATACCTGCATCATGTTAACCCATACTAGCAGCAGAAACAACATGATGTGACTTGATTGTCCAGTTGACTATGTGATTTGTAATTTACTGTGTTTTAATGTACAGTGTTAGGTTAAATACGCACAACTAGTTTCTCCTGAATGATTTCCAATCTAAAAAAAGAATATGTTCATAGAAAATGATTTGCAAACAATTTTAATAAATCTTAGAAAGTTTAATTGTATTTATAATAATTAATAAATTTAGAAGAGAAATTCAGTCCAAATAATTCAATCTATTAAAAAGATTATTTTGTTACTACAAGGTTGCCAGAGACTCAACCATCAAATGGATCAAGGACATTCATAAAAATATACATTATATGTGTATGAATATGCAGTTTTGTGTGTAGTATATGCACATCCTGGAATACCTGTGAGGTGTTGCATATTTGTTAGATGGGCCTTTGCTCTTGAGGCTATGCTTATAAATGATGTGCATTTTCAGGAGATATCAGTACCCATGAGACTGTGGAAAATGAGATACGATTCAGCAGAGAGTGATAAAATTTGAGAAGTGCACTTTTAAAGGAGGTGATAGGATTCAAGAATTGCTGATTTAAACTGTTATGCATAAGAATTCATGAGGGTAAGGTGATGTGGCTTGCTTATTGTTTTTTCAACACTTTGGGCATGTTCCAATAGCTTTTATACGAAGCTAATTTCTGTGAGAGTGTGCCAGAGCAAAATCTGCAGATGAATTTAAAAACCTCGAAATTGCTGAAGGCTGAAACTTTTCTTGAAATAGAGTAGTTGCATAAAGGTCCAGCATGAAGTCTTTGAAGCCCATTTGTTGTCTGTACTGGCTGATACATTGAAAGTGCCGAGTGTCACATGTAACATACGCAACATGCATAAGGTACAGCTGAACTACGACTATTACAAAGTGATGTAACAAGGATAATGTAGGTGGAAGTCAAATCCCAAAATAAATCCCAGCGATTTATCAGGGTTGAACCAGAACAGCTGTGTGAGGATTTGAAACGTGTCTTAACTAAAATGATCTAAGTGATCTATGCAGCTTATCACTACTTCCATAGCAAAAAGTACAAAAGTATATTACCAACTACGGAAATATATAAGATCCATTATAAAACTACGTGTACTATGGCCTTTCACTTTGTGTTGATGATGCAGATCTTACCTTGAAAAGCTGTTCTTTGAGTTCTGCCATATTTTCTGTCTGTAGTACTTCCAACCTAAATAAATAAGATTTAAGAATATTAAGAGGTGGTATAAACAGCTTGAACTGTTGTGAGTGCTTTATAAGTTACTCCATTTGATTCATATCAGAAGTATTAATATTAGTTTGATTAAATTAAATTAGAGTTAACATATTCTGCCCCAAAGGGGGACTGCTAGAGTAGCCCAAATGTAACTGCTCAATGCTTTTGAGAGGCAGCTTTAGAGTAATTCAAACTTCTTTAACACTTTTTTGATAAGCTACACAGTTCATTTTGGTGGGTTGGCTGATCATAGAATTATTCAGGTTGGAAAAGACCCTTGGGATAATCAAGTCAAACCATTAACCCTACTCTGCAAGATTTACTTCCAAACCCCATCCCCAAGCACTACATCTGAAAGACCTTTAAACACGCATGGGGTTGGTGACTCAACCACCTCCCTGGGCAGCCCATTCCAATGTCTGACTACTTTTTCTATAAAAAAAATTTTCCTAATGTCAGGTCTCAACTTACCCTGTTGCAGTTTGAGGCCATTCTCTCTTGTTCTGTTGCTGATTACCTGTGAGAAGTGACCTTTGTGTAGTTGTAAAGAGTGAAGAGTTTGGATTTGGTTGGGTTTTTTTTGTTGTTTTTTTTTGTTTTGTTTTGTTTTGTTTTTTTGCTATTGAACATGGACAAAATTTTCTGAAACCTGGGCCATGAGGAGGCCTTCATGTTGTTCAGATTACAGTGCAAGATGAAAGCAGACATTCCTGCTGCTGCTCTGTTATGTGTTCACAGAGCACCGTGAACCTGTGAGAAAGTGTATTTGAAGCATTCATAGCAGCTTTGGGGAAAAGGGGAAACCAGGTTTTATCATAGAATCATAGAATGCCTTGGGTTGAAGGGGATCTTTGAAAGTCATCTAGACCAACTGTCCTGCAAATCTTTAACTAGATCAGGTGGCTCGGAGCTCCATCAAGCCTGACCGTGAATGTATCAAGGCATGGGGCCTCCAGCACCTCCCTGGACAACCTGTTCCAGTGTTTCACCACCCTCATATAAAGAAATTATTCCTAGTGTCTGATCTAAATTTGTACTGCTCCAGTTTAAAACCATTGCCCCTTGTTCTATTGCTACATGTCATTCTAAATAGACCCTCCCCAGCTTTATTGTTGGGCCCTTTCAGGTACTGGAAGGCCACAATAAGGTCTCCCCAGACTCTTCTCCAACCTAGACAACCCCAACTCTCTCACTCTGTCTTTGTAGGAGATGTGCTCCAGCATTCTGATAGGTTGTGTGTCCCTTGTCTGGCCCTGCTCTAGCAGGTCCCTTACCTCGTGTTAAGGGCCCCATATACAGACACAGTAATCCAGATGAGGTCTCACCAGAGCAGAGTGACAGAATCACCCTTCTCATTCTGCTGGCCATGCTTCTTTTGATGTAGCCCAAGATGGGATTTACCTTCCAGACTGTGAGTGTGCATTGGTGCCTCATGTCCAGCTTTTCATCAACCAGTACCCTCAAGTCCTTTTCCACAGGACTGCCATCTTGGCTTGGTTAATTGCCCTTGGTTTTGACTTGCTTAATTTGAAAGAGATTTGGAAAGTGTCTCATTTTCGAGCTGCAACAACTAAGGACAATGCAATTTGCTGCAAATGGGTGAATAGACCTTAGAAAGGGAGGAGTTACTGCTGTGAACTAGAGATGCCACCTCCTTTTGGCCTGGAGTTAGATGCCCAGTTATTTTCAGTCTCCTGTTTTGCCTTCAAACATTGTCTGTCTCTCTCGTTAGATGACTTGTGAGTGAAATACCTGTTTTATGTGCCCAGCGTGGATTTATCAGACTTGTCAGCCTATAGGTAATCAAGTTTTACCCTTGGTGTATTTATTAGCTTGAAATACTCAGCACACAGAGTGTACTTCAGAGATAACAGAGATTTTATAAAAGGCAGGTATCTACTTGCATTGGGTGCAGGTACCCAGGGGATGACAAGGGGGCTGCAGGACCTTATGTGAGGAGGATCCAGGGGTTGCCTGTGCCAGAGAAAACCATTTCCAGACAGCTCCAGCGAAACCACCACAGTCACCACAGCTGAGTCCCTCAGCCAAGTTGGTAATGCCTCAGGAAAGACATATTTAAGAAAAGGTAAAATGCTTCACAGACAGTACGTGCGGAATGAGGGGGAAAAACACCATGAGAAATATTTCTGCAGACACTGAGGTCAGAGAAGGAGTGGAAGTGTTTTTCCAGGTGTGACAGGAGAGAATCCCCTGAAGCTCTCTAGAGCAGACCATGCTGGAGCAGATATCCATTGTTGAGGACCCCACGGTGGAGCAAGTAGCTGTTTCCTAAAGGAAACTGCGGTCAGCAGAAAGGAGTTCATGCACGAACAGGTTCTCCTAACAGGAACTGAAGCCCATGGAGCACCCATACTGGAGCAGGTTTATCGTGAAGTACTGCAGCCTGTTGAGTACAGAGGAGCAGCTCATGAAGGACTACATCCTGTGGGAATGACCTATGCTGGAGTAGGGAACTGTGTAAGGAGAAAAGAGTAGCGAAAAGGAAACATTTCGGGCTGACCACAGCCACCCCATTTTTCACCCTGTGCTGCTGGATGAGATAGAGATGGTGGAGCGGTTGAGGATATAGGAACGAAGTTGAATCTGGAGGAAAAAAGAGGGAGAGAGCTGGTTTTGTCTTAATTTCTCATCATACAACTCTATTTTAATTGGCAATAAATTAATTTTCCTCAATCTGAGTCTGTTTTGCCTGTGAGAGTAACTGGTAAGTGATTCTGTTCTAGAAGGATAACTCAACCCATGAGCTTTCTCATACTGCTTTCTCCTGCTAGACTGCTGGTAAGGAGTGGATGAGTGGATGTCTGACAGCCAACCAAGACCAACCCATCACACTGTTGTTACAACTACATTTTTAAATACAAAACTGAGCTCTACTCAATTCTCAAAACTGTTTTATAAGCACCAGATTTTAGTTGGAGGTCTCAGGTAGTTGCAGCTTTCTGCAGAGAGCCTCTGCAGTGTTTTCCTGCTGACTGACTCTTGATGGCTCATTTAAAGCTACTCCCTAATCAATCACTTGCCAGATTTTTGATCCAATTTTGAAATTCTGACCTCCTCCTTAAACTGTTAAACACATTTGCTGTTAGGAATCTTGGAGGCCTGAAAGGAATAAAAATTTCTCCTTTATCAGACAACCAGTAACTTGTTAGAATTTTAGGTGCTTCATACAGGGCCAGCCATGTTGCTTCAGGAGGTCTCATTACTTGCATTGTACCCAAATCACCATGATGTCTTCCAGTCCTGTGTTGTGTCCATCTCTGTACCATAGCTGGGTGTGCATGACATAATTTAGCAACGAACCTCTGCCTGCTATCCCTACCTCCCTCCAAAAATATTTGAATGTATTTGAATGTTTAATAGTAGGGTTGTATTTCTGTGAAATTTTTTCTTCCCTTCTTTCCTTTGGTCTAGGACCACACTCTCTATTGAGTTTGGATTTTTCAGCTGAAATCATTGCAAAGGCTATGAAATGAGCTCAAATTTTGCCTTCAGATGTTTATTTTATAGCTTATTTTTCTTTACTTTTCTAGGATGAGCAAGCCCCATCTCTCTTTCTATCACTTTTTCCCCTATGTCCTTAGTCATTCTTGACATGCTTTTATTCTTCAGAATCTGTTTAAGATAAGGACTGATAGTATACATGGCATTGTTTAGTGGAAGAGTTACAACTCCTCCCTCCCTCCCTTCTTCCTCCAAGATGATAGTCTTAATATTATTAAAAAAAAACAGTACAATTATTTGGCTGAGTTTTGAAGGAAAGCAAGGTCTATACAGAGCAGTAAAATTCAAACAGCTCATGCTACTTTCCTCTTAAAGTGATCTTTCGTGAGACAGTATAGCTGAAAGTGGTGGAAATGAAGTAGGTAGCCTGAGCAACTATTATTAGGAAGATACATTATGCTGCTGTGCTATAGTTTCTGTATGTACTTAATTACCATCAGGAAGCATGCTGCTCTGTTTTTAAGTTAAGTGGTTGTGGCACCCTGCTTACTGTCTCATAACCTCCTGTTCTGACTTCAAGTCTTGGAATCTGGGCAGTGAGACTGTAATTTGTAGACTACTTTTGCAGATTTTGGTTCAATGAAATTTCGAGGAAAACAGTAACAGCAGAATTTGAGTTGTGTTCAAATATGTGAGAGATGGGAGTTAACTTAATACCGTTACAGCAAAGCAGATGTTCTAATTACCAAAGCACTATTGTGTGTCATCTAATTCTGTGTTTCAAAAATGTGTAGAGAAGCAGAAGTAGTAAATCAAACTGACGAAAAATCTTCCTAGAATTGAGATATTTTTGGCATCATACCTATTTTGAAATCTATTTATTCGACTGACTAATTTATTAATAACAATGTCTATCAAAGGCTGAATAATTTTAAAAGAAATATTATATTTATAATGGTACACATTAACATAGTCTTAAACAGTTTGTGATGTTTTCTGAGTAGACAGAATTGATTCATTTTGTGAGACTGTTCCAGTTAATGTTTTTATATGTAGCTCTGCTTTTCGCATAAATTACCTGTACTTTGGGAATTAATTCTTCTGAGTGAACGTTCAAATCTGAGTGGGTTGAAAGATCTATCTCTTTTTTTTTTTTTAATATCAGTGTGTGATAGAAATACCATTTTTTTTTTATCAGTAAAACTTAAGTCAGACTATATGTACAGGGCTCATTTTAAGGAGAGATGCAGTTACACATTGATTGACCTGTGTTGAGACAAAATTAGTAATGGGAAACACTAAATAGATTTTTCAAGTGCTAAATAATGCTCAAGGGCTATTTCTAGACTTAGTTTCATTATTTCTTGATGAAAAAGTTAAATTAGTCTACTTTGTATTTTGAAATATGTAATTTTGAAAGTTGTATATGATTACCTTTAATGTTCTGAGAGTTGAATGAAGGGTAAGTCAGGTATCCTTTTTTTAAGGAACTGGGTGCATAACATAGATCTAATCATGGATTATGAGTTTTGCTTCAGGAATAATGGAGGGCAGAATATTAGTTTTCGTAAGATCTGTATTTCATTTGATACTGAAGCTGAATGTTATATGGTCAAAGAGACAGAGGATTACAGGTGGAAAAAGTCTGAGGCAATTGAATGATCCTGAGAGAATTTAATTCTAGTCATATCTCAAACAAAAAGACTTTCTGAATGTAGCCTCAGAATTCAAAGTAAAATATATTTCAAAATTCAGAACTTTCACCGAAAGGCTTTCAGTTGCTCCTTTTTAGGACAGTTGTCTTCAGTTGTACAACATGTTTTGGAGGTGATAGATGTGATATGAACCTGGTAAGGCATTAAAGGCCAAGAAGTGTAGGTCATTTTAAAAAATCTCATAGGAACTGGACTCTCTTAAATATCAAGACAGGGCTTGTCTCGAGGCAGTATAATAAAAATGACGTATGAAAATAATGGAAGAAAAAAACCCTAGTATGTGGTTAATAAAGAGTTTGGACAATATAGAATTAATGCATAGCATATACTAAGCCAAGGGATACATTTTGTTAATTACCTGTTGGAATTTTCAGAGTAAAAAAAAAAAAAAAGAGAGGTTAAGTTAGCACAAGGGGCTCAACTTCAAGTGGAATAGGGTAGCACATGTATTACCTAGCTTCTTTTTTTGTCTGGCGTTTTAACTGTAACCATTGACTGGGATTTTAAGTGCAATTTCATCATGGATAATAGGTATGAAAATGTAGGTATCCGGGAAGCCCGAAGACTTTTCAGAGTAATTGGGCTATGTAGCCTGTTTCATTGGTCATGATGAATTTTCTTTGTTAAGCTTTTAATAGCACTTTTTTTTTCTCTGTGGTGCGAATAAATCCAGAAACCGATATCATATTGTGTGCGTAAGTCTCCAGTGGCTATTCTTCAAATAACTGAATTTACTTTTTGCTCTTCTATTGCTTTAAGAAATCACTGTTTTAAAGTAATGAACACATTTCTTTCACGTAATTCACAATTTTTTTCCCCTCCTGTTTCAGCTGTCATTTAGATGTTGATATGTAAAGCAAAATGGCAAAAATCAACACCCAGCACTCCTACCCTAGTATGCACAGATCATCTGTCAGAACTACTGATGAAGATATTGAAAGGATTGAAAATGGCTATATCAGGTAATGTATTCCTTTCATCATAATCAGGAGGACAGACTGCTCCATAACTTGTGGCAGTTCTCTAACTCTGCATTATTGGAGTGTTACATCATGATAATATCATGATGTCATAGAATTGTCGGCATTGGAAGGACCTCACGAATCATCCAGTTCCAACCCCCCTGCCATTGGCAGGGACACCTCGCACTCCACAGGTTGCTCAGAGCCACATCCAGCCTGGCCCTAAAAACTTCCAGGAATGGGGCTTACACCACCTCCCTGGGCAACCTGTTCCAGTGTCTCACCACCCTCATGGTGAAGAACTTCTTCCTAACATCCAGTCTGAATCTACCCACTTCTAGTTTTGCTTCATTCCCCCCAGTCCTGTCATTACCCAACACCCTAAAAAGTCCCTCACCACCTTTCTCGTAGGCCCCCTTCAGAAACTGGAAGGCCACAGTAAGGTCTCCTTGGACCCTTCTCCTCTCTCCAGGCTGGATAATCCCAACTGTCTGTTCAGCCCTCTAATTATCCTTGTGGCCCTTCTCTGGACACACTCCAGCATATCCATACACTTCTTGTAATAGGAGCTCCAGAACTAGATGCAGTACTCCAGGATGGGTCTCACCAGAGTGGAGTAGGGGGGGAGAATCACCTCTCTTGACCTACTGCCCACACTTCTCTTGATGAAGCCCAGGATATGGTTTGCTTTCTGGTATTCAAGAGCACACTGACATCTCATGTTGAGTTTCTCATCCACCAGCACCCCCAAGTCCTTTTCTTCAGGGCTGCCTTCAAACCAGTCACTGCCCAGCCTATATCGGCCCCAGTGCACATAACGGACAACTGGCTGAACAATGTGTACCTGAAGCGTAGAAGAGACAGCAGCAGGAAGGTCATGATTGCTTGTTGTTTTGGAAGCATAAGCTGTGTTGCTTTAGGAATGAAGCTTGTTTTTACATCAGTGGGAATTACACCATCTCATTAAGGAGAAACCTCTTAAGTCACCACATGGATAACAGGGTCTGTGCTTCTCACTGGGGGATTTGAAGAAAAAGGAATCCTTCTGGTGTCGTGCAGTAAAAAACCTCAGGAAGTTTATTTTAAAGTGTAGCCTCTGCAAATTGCCTGGATCCTCTTAATAAGGAACATTTGTAGTGCATAAAGAATATAAGCGTTTTCAAACTGGATTTTCAGAATTTCTCATGTGATGGACCTGTAACATTTCTTTATATTCACCTTTCTCTGTTTTGATAGTTTTAAAATGTACCAGTAAACTTGCACTTGCATTTTGCACAGTAACAGACATTTGTCTAGTCAGAGCAAACTCTGCTGGGCCTGCAGGACAGTGTCTGGTGATCCACAGCACCTGTACGGGCTGGAAGAAATGTTCAGCTTTTGGCTTCTCAGTGGTTTACCATTCCCACTTGAAGCCTTGTCAAATTGTCTCTTGCTGTCCAAATGTGTACCCAGGCTCAAAATCCTGCTAGGCTGATAGGATCCCTGTCCTGTTTGAATTGCTCTTTTTTTTTTTTCCTTTTTTTTCCCCCTTTAAATTTTTTTTTCTTTCCTTTTTTTCCTTTTTTCTTTTTCTTTTTTTTTTTCCTCTTTTTTTTTTTTTTTTTTTTTCCCCTTTCTGATTCGATTACATTATGAAATGGAACTGCTTTCATTCTGCACAGCGTGACTTGGTTGTCTTAGTTCTACTACCCCATGGTCTCCTTAAGGAGAATTCCAAGAACTGTGTCCCTTTTGTCTCCATTTACAGTGGTGTCTCAGAAACAGGGAAACCAGATAGAAATTATTCTCTTCCTTTCCTTTTGTTAATGTTCTTATTGTAGAATATATCAGTGATTGGCAGTTCACAGAATGTAGTTGCTCACCCAGATGTGAGTATGTGATTATAAAGGTTTAAATGCAGAATAATCACTGCAATCATCTGCAGTTTCAGAGGGCAATGGCTTGCTTATGATAGATACAGGGGCTGAAATATCAATTGCATTTTATCCTGGTAGTCTTGAAGAGATGTTTATTTAAAGAAAACTGGCTATTATTAGCATTAAATAGAGGTGTTCACAGATGACTAAAAAGATACAATTTCACTCTGTAAAAGAGGTCTTATATTAAGTGTTTGTGGATTGCCGAAATGATTGCCAGTAAGTATATACAATACCTTTTAATACCACTCAAAGCATTCTAATACACATTTTAAAAATCTGTTTTAAAATGTCTGTACCAAAAAAATAGACCCCGTCTAAAATTTTAGCTCATGTATAGCTCAGCTATAGACATTGGGGGGGAAAAAACCCTGGGTCTTCTAGAGTAGCAGCATTTCTTCTTTGCCTTTATCTTCCTTCAGCTCCTGTTGGCTGTAGTTCAACAAAGCAAGTAAGCACATTACTTAGTTCTTATTAAAGTAGCGGGTGTTAAATTTATGCTTGATGCTAAGGATGTGCTTAAGTGTTTTTCTGTTGTGGAGTAAGGTATTATCAAGGAAAAGCACTCACTACAACAGTTAACAGAATGCTGCTGTGCTTTAAACTGTCATTCACAGCTGTGCTCTAGTAAGAGATTCATGTGCCCATATTCTTACAGTGTAGTGTGCTATAAAGTTGGTCCATTTTGTTAAAACAGAAATCAACAAAACCAAAAATAACAAAGGAGTCTTCATTTTAAAGATCCAACCTCTGTATAGAAAGAGATCAAATAAACAGGCAGCACATTAGCTTATAGACACAGACTGGTTATCTAAAAGTTCGAAGTAAGATTTAGTTGTGCCATGTAGATGTCTGTATTTCACTGTCTTTATGTGAGCAGGTATCTTAAGTTCCTGCTGTCATCAGTGGAGAGATGTATTCAGTACCAGCAGCTGAGCCTAGGGAACTGTTCAGCTTACACTGAAGTTGAATAGCTCTTCGGGCTCATTTGGCTGTGGTGATTATGAGAGGTATTTAGTTGCATAAAATAGACACTTCGAGTTATTTGAGGTACTATAGAGCACTAAGGCTAGTGGATACAACTTGAGACCTCCATGTTTTGGAGAGGTCAGAGAAAGGATTTTGAATTATTCTAAGTGGTACTAGACCACTTAGAATCAAACCCTAAGATGGTAATTGACTATAATAGGAAATTAGATATTCAGTTTGTATTAGAAGCAGGCCACTGCTTCTGCTCTTGAAGTCTGGCTTGTAGACGTTTCTCAGAAGGGCTTCAGTTTAAATTATCATAACTTCAAAATAATTACTGCTAAATGAAAATTCTGAATTATTTGCATGTGTTTTAGGTGAAAATGGTCTTCCAGAGTTTGCTTGAAGATCTTTGTGCAAATTTAGAGCCGTATTAAATCAAGGCAAGGAACGGGTACAGAGCAGGTGCTGATGTAAATATCCTTCTCAGACCTTACTCTGCTAGGTACCTTGAAAGCATGGGAATAAACTGGCTTTTAGAGAGCTGAAGAGGCATGGAGAAATGTCAGCATCAGAGAGTTTTCTCTAAGATATGGTAACAGTGCTACCTCTGTGGAAATAAAACATTTTTCAGTAAAAGTCAAGGAAGCACAACAATCTGCTGATGCTTCTGCTTTACAACCTGCTCTTTATTCATTGGCACACTGCATTCTTGTCTAAGACCCTTGGATAGTAAAGATGGTGGTTACTGTTTTGCTGCAGATACCAAACAAGCTGGACAAGATACTGGACAAGAGTCCAGACAAAATGAATCCCTCTTTGTAAAAATAAAGTAGAATCTATTCCATATGCATTGAAGGTATTACATCAAAAGCCCCACCTGAAACTGTTTCCCGGCATCAGTGTAAAGCCATCTGACAAATACTGTCTCTTGTATTATCTGAGCAAGGTTGAAGAGAATGAGTATGGGAGTTTTATAATAGGGAGTTATAATAATGAAAGGGAAAGTTCATTTAAGGTTTATGTTTTGGTTTGCATTTGTGTGAGTTAAAGTTGAATGTATTTATGATTTCCGTGTAATATTGGACAGATGCTTTCTTTAGAGTTGTTTGTTGGAGTTCCTTATGCATTGTTTTCTGGTCCTGTTGCAGATATATACAGGGTGTATTTGTAAAAAAGCACCTCAGTACTGTTTCCACAAAATTATTTTGATTTCCCTGAATTGTCTACACATGTTATTGTTATTAACTTTCTTTTGTAAGGTAAACTTGAATTTACTTATGATTTGTCATCTTTAGTTATAATATCAACCTAGTTGTAGAAATTCTTGATGCACGTGTAAACTAGTAAAAAATTGTCCTTTAAAAACAGTCGAAGCAATCAAAACAAAGATACAGGCTTCAATATTTCACTAGTTGAGTTCACAATCCATCCAGTTTGATT
>VWYK01066414.1:231-14985 GCA_013399775.1 Semnornis frantzii | reverse complement strand
GGTCCAAGGCCAACTTCAAACCCATATGGTTAGTTGAGGTCTCCTTGTCTGTTGTTAACTATTATTACAATTATCAGTTAGCATTACAGTTATTCTGCAGATGAGAAACCATCGAGAGAGGGATAAAGTGACAAAACACATGTACTTGAAGGGCCTCGTGGCCTCAACTAGAACTCAGCTTTTATGTCTTATAGGACAGTGCTGTCACCATTAGAACATGTAATCTAACCTCCTTGGAAAAAAATGAAATGTGAGCCTCCCTTTGAACCAGCCTGACTTTGAGCTCACTCATGAAACACCAACGACCTTTGAAGGAACATGAGGATGCCACCATTGACAGATTTTTGCCTGGCTGGCTGCAGATGAAATAACTGCCAAAGCTGGAATTTATCAGACTTTTTCACAGATCCCACAAAGGCAGGGAAATTCAAAGTTGAGAGGCTTTCTCCAGGCAGCACATGCTAGGCATTTGTGCATGAATTGCAGGAGGGGAAATGATATGTTTCTTTAGAGCTGTTGTTGCCATCATGGAAAGCGAACAAGCATCTGTGCTTCGGAAATCAGTGGAAGGAAGGTGTTCAGTGAAAGGGAGCATGTGGGAAAGCTGCTTAAAATGGTGAGAGTGTATGGAAGAAGCAGGAGTTCTGAATGCCATTGGGGAGAAGAACTGGAACAAGGCTGACACATAGAAAGGTGGTGAGAAAGCAAAAAGAAACGCAAAGAGGAGTACACTGAAGGGAGGGAGAGAAAAAATTAAAAAAGACTTTTGGCTAGAGGAAAGGTCTGAGCAAATTCCAAGAGTGAGAGAGGAACAGAGAAAAAAGTTATGGGGCAGATGGGAAATGTATCTGTTGGATGATTGTGCAGGTGAACATGTAAGTCCAAGTTTTGATGTGTTTATCTGTGGAGACAGATATAAAGCTGAAAATCAGGTGTCCAAGCAAGGCTCCTGATACAGCAATGATCTACACACTCATGCTACACAAAGTCTGTAAGGTGATTGCCCTCTGCAGCACTTGCCTCTGATCTGGAAAGATGGGAAGGTCCACATTTAGCAACATTTAATTCAAGAGGACCTGCTCACCTTAAATCACCATAAGTGAGGGTTGCACTGCCATTCCTAAGGTTCTTAATTTCATTCTAGGGCTGATGATTTCCTGTCTCACTATGCTGTGGAGTTGAATCCACAAAAACAATTTAATACTTGAGTGCCCAGAGCAAAGCAGATGCTTTGTGTAAAAGTGTTGAATGCCTGCAGCTCCCCCCCAGGAGGTAGTGGGTGCTAAGCACCTCTGAAAACCAGGTCACTTGGGAGCTCAGAAAGGAACCGAGATGTCAAGCTTCAGACTAAATTTACAAGCAGATGACATCACCATGGCAGAGTGTGTCTCCAAAGGACTGCCATGCTTTTGGTTGTTGGAATTTTGGTACCAGGGATGAATTTGTAAATGTGTAACTTGTAACAGCCTCCAGAGATAATAGAAGGATACAAGAGGGACTGAGAGAGGTAAAAAAAGGAGGTGGGGAAAAATTAATATAACAGAAAGGGATGGAGATGTTCAAGACTTCTCTTAGAATAGCTAGGGCATGCCTCATTGGCTCTGAACACAAAGTGTTGGTTAGGAGGCTTAAAAGAAACAGAATTAAGTGGTTTGGGTTATCTTTCCCACATAATGAAGAATCAAACTGTGGAACACATGTCTGCAGGATGTTGGAGGGTGAAAAAAAAATCAGAAAAGCATCAAAGAAGAGCTTGCAAGAGGCAGACATGGAAGTTCTGGGAAACAGATCCATTCTGGTTTATTAAACATGATAGATTTGACAGAGCATCTGGCTTAAGAAGCCTCTGAGGCATGGTCAGGTGGAAGCTGAGTGGACATGCCACAGGACACACTTCTCCATACCTGCTCAATTTGTCATTCCCTTCCCTTAAGCACTCATGCTGGCTTTTACTGGAGACAGGGTACTTTACCTTAGATGCTCCTTTCTTCTGACTCAATACTCTGATATTTTATTCTGCATTGGTAGCTTATGGTTTTCCTTCCATAGCTGACTTAACCAGCTTGGCCTAGATCAATTGTTCTTCCTTTTGTGCAGCAGCAGTTAACTATGATTGCCATAACGTTCAAATTTTAATGATTTTAGAGCATGTACTGAAGTGGCAGGCAGGCATTTTAATTACAGGCTTTAAAAGGAGAACAGATGCAAGTGAGTCAAGTGCTAGGTAAAAATAAATGCATCATCCCTTGCACCCTGAGGGTCATTACTCTGTCTGCAATGGACTGACCTCAGGATAAATTCAAAAGCAGAGGGACTCACACTGAAAACCACCCATATTGTACAGAAGAGTGTACCTAGATTGGGGGAATATAGAATAGATGAATACCTTTGCTTAATTTTCCTAAAACCACTTAGTGCTATTTAAAATACATTATTTAATTCAGACATAGAACTACAGGGACGGATTCCTTACAGTTTCCTTTATTCCTTTTTTTGTTGTTGTCGTTGTTTGGTTTGTGTTGTTTTAAATTTGGGTTTTCTAATTCCAATTCTAAAACCACTTTATCATCCAGATTGACTTTCATATACAGAGAAATAATTCCCAAACAGACATTACTTTGGTAGTGAGGCACAGAGGGAAAGAGCCCCTTAGAAAACCATTTCCTCCAGTTCTCTGGGCTTGAAAGTGGCTCAGTAAACAGCAAGCCAGAGCTGAGTGCTCGTGCTGTGTGGCACTGCCCAGGGAGTGGCTGGTGGCTTTCTCAGGAACTGGATCTTTCAGGCAAGCTTCAAAGGGGACTCAGAAAAAGAAAGGCAAAGAAACCCAGGTGGAGGTAACAAAGGCACCAGAGGCTTGTGCAAAGTTTACTTCAGAGGAAACGAGCAGCCAGCCTCAGTGGAGAATACACAGCTTCCCATTGGAGTGAAAAACAGAGAAAGACAGAAAAAGATGTAGAGATCTCCTCTCCTCAACCTCAGCATCACTCGCAGAAAGAATACTTAGCATTGTACCTATGCTTTGATCATGCATCTGAATAGCAAGCAGCAAAATATAAGTAACATTTCATAAATTATATGTATTTAGTCCCTAAGAAATAAGCATTTTAACTCAGAAAAATGCTTCCAGTTATTTATTTAAATGCATATAAAAGGTGTATTTTGTATATGTTTGCCATTTTCCTACCATACTATGACTTCAGTCCCCGGGTTGTATCACTACCTAATAATTGTGGAATGATTTAGGCAGAGTTTTTCAATCTAACACACAAAATCCCCCCCACCCTTTTTTTTTTTTTCTTTTTTCTCCCCTGGACCTTTCCAAATCACATAATCTACTGTGATTTTAAGGGATGCTGGAATAGAATTCACTGGAAAAAAAAAAATCCATAGAAAATCTATAGATCTGTGGAGCAGGGAATTTAATAAAGGGCATTGTGAATAAACCTTTGTTCAGCATGGCTGTCATTTCCTCTTTGCTGCATTTCACTCTTGCCCAGACCATGAACTCCTTAGGTAAGGGACCAGCTTCTTTGTTCCAGTTTTGAAATGTGTCTGCTTCTAGTTTCCCACTGCTACTAGGGTTCAATTAAACACAAATAATAAATAGTTAATGGGTTTCCAAGCTGGAGAGGTGGGGCTGATCAGCTGAGGCTTCATGGGGTGGTTAATGATGGATTAGGAGTGGGGGAACTGATAAAGCTGAATATTTAAAGGCTAATATTGTACAGGATGATGGATGCTTTGTCAGCTTCGATTGCATACGACCAGAACTAACATTGTGCTTATCTTCTTCCTCCTCCTTCTGTAGATTACTCAGCTCCAAAACATTGTTGTTTTGAGAGTCTCTGTCCAAATTCCCCCGAGTGGAGCACTGCCCATCAGAGGAGACAGCCCAGGAGGCTGTGTTACAATTGAAATTGGGTTGAGAGGTGAAAAAACATTGACTCTACAAAGGAGGGGCGTTATCAGCCGCACACCCGCCTGCTCCTCTCGCTGTTCAGCTGGCTGAAATGGAGGGATTTCGATTGATTTTGTTTTCTTTGCAGTGCAGGCTGGCGAGCCAGTGAGAAGGGAGCTGTGTTCTGTGAGTGTGTGGCACTGGAGGGGCAGGTCCCACTGCCTGCGCAGCTCCGCCGACAGCTACCGGGAGCTTTGGCTTCTGATCCCTGCCATGCACCGATGAGCTGCTGTATCCCAGTGCTCTGTGTGCAGGCTGAAAGGGTAACAAACACCTGCTCATAAAAAGGATCTCCCTAGGTCACAGCTGCATTTATTTAGTTGTAAAAGTCCAAATAGTTATGCATTTGTTATCATTTATTAACCAGCAACATGCCATATTCTGATGCTGGTATATTTAGGTTTAAAAATGAATGCTTTGTACTGTCAAATTCTGTCCAAGGGATGTGACTCTTACTGAAATCAACTGATGCCAGACAATGCTGTTTTTTCAGGGTCTAACTATAGGATCAATAAGGCCTTCATCCTTCTGAGTAGCCTGTCAGCTAGAAGGAAGACAGGCAGCCTTGTAGACAAGACTTAGACAATGAGGTCAAGAGAAGTGGATTCTATTCTCAGTCTGCCTTAGGGGTTTTGCAAAGCCTTGGACAAATCACACAACCTCTGTGTTAAACCTCCTGACTTCCAAAATAGAAATTATCACAAACATCTACTTCCCCAGGATGTTATGGAGTAAGTCAGTGTTCTGTATGTATGGGGAGAGGGGATGGGGGTGGGAGACAACCACCTGAATGCTTTGGAGGGAACTGACATATTCCACTTAGCTTTCACTTCTATAAATAACCTTAGAGTGCACCTGAGCTTTAACATAGCAAAAATGTAAGCAACCTCTAGAAGATTATATAGATGGCACAGTTAGTATAATAAATTATCATCGTTAGTCTCATTCTCCTGTTTCTTTTGGATAAAGCCAGCATAAGTATGAAAGATTAAAAGGTCAAATGCTCTCAATCATGTGAGAATGTTTTGCAATTGTTTCACTTCAGATGGTAGCCAGGAAAATATTTCCACATTTCATTTGTTAGAAAAGATATTCAGAGTTGATGTCAGTGGGGACTTTGATGTGTTCTCTGGTACAGCAGTCCAGAGCATGCTAATGTAAACAGAAGTGTCTCTTCACCTTTCATCTTTGTTCTTCAACTTGTGATACTGGCCCCCTGCAGTAGCTTCTTTCTCCTCCTGGGGAAGCTTAAGAAACCCAGTTGATAGAGAAAAAAGGAACTCAAGACTCTAAAGAAATAGACACATCTATTGTACAGCCAGTGAAGCTCTTGAAACACTGTGGGTTTTTCTCCTGAATCCTGAGGGAAAACAAGCCATGAAGAGGGAAGAATATGGCAAGTGCATCATACTTTCACTTCTGATGGGGTTTTGGAGAGAAAAACTGAGAAACTCTAAATTACAGCCAGTGCAAGCAGCAGCGCCTATGGGTATCCTGGTCCATCACTACTCATCACAAGCCTCTGGCTTTTGATGCCTGTAACTGTTAAATATTAACTAATCTGGAATGTTGGTTTTTTTTTTTTCCTGATTGGTATGTCAGCCTGAAGCTGATTTTTAAAATAGTTCTGTCAGCTTGGAAAATGAGGTGGGCAAAAGATGCATTTTGTTTGTGTTAAAACATATTGCATGACTGAGAGACTCTCCTATCTCCATGCTCTACAAATGCAGCTTGGCAAAGGTTTTGCCAAGGATTTGATGGGTAGGGAACATCTCAGACTCTTTCCATGAGAAAACCATAAATATAGACCTCTGGCCATAATGGTCTTTCAACATTATGCTGTCTGAAAAGTCCAACAGTAATGAAGACCTGCTGCAGATTTACCGGGGATATGGTCTTTCCTAGCAACAGAGGCTTTTGAGTGCAAGATCTGAGAGAAGGTTCTGCTGTTGCTCCCCACAGTCCAACTTAAAAATGTGCATGATAAGAAGAGTCCATGATTAGGATGCAGGCTGTGCAGACAAGGAGAGAATTAGAATGAGGGGGAAAAAAGAAAAAAAAAAAAAGAAAAGAAAAGAGAAGGCTGTGACAAGAGTGAAAGAACAGTAGGGATTGTGTGTGGGACTGAAGTACAGAAGTTAGAATCATAGAATGGTAAGGTTGGAAGGGACCTCAAGGATCAGCCAGTTCCAACTCCCTGCCATAGGCAGGGACACCTCCCACTAGTACAGGTCACTCAAGGCCTCATCCAAGAAACCACAAATGTGGACCAAGAGTCAAAAATGGACTACTGAGGTGAGACTGAGACTGTTACATTGTTAAGAGAAGGGATAAAGACACGGAGCTGAGAGTGAGAGACAGAGAGTCTTTGGGTACTACAGTGTAACCTTTTCAAAGAGTCTCTGCTGCCAAGATAAAGCTGTGAAACTTGCTGCCAAAACGTATGCTCCAGCAATTGCTGCATTTAAAGAACATCAGCCTACAGCTGGTGAATGCTCTGGTGGCCCTGTGCAGCATTGTGGTCTTGCCATAGTTCTAAACTTAGTTTGGACTTGGGAGAATTCTACATCCAAGGCCCAGAGTTTTTCAGTTTCTTAGACTGTAACACAAAGAACTAAGGTAAAAGTCTCATGCATCAGGAGATGGTTGGTTGGTTTCCTGCTCATAGAACTCTAATTCTCCTCAGTTTATGTGTATTATTTTAAGCAGACTAATTGCATAACGATGTTGGTTTTCACAGAACACTTACCACATTAAGTGCAAGAATGGATATGGCTCAGGCAATGAATCAAGAAGCTTGTCACCATTACAGGATAAGGCGCCTTGGTAGCTCCTCTTAAGTGCATCCCTCTGGCAATCCTCATTAACTGAGACTTTCTGCACAGGAACATGCCACTGTGTTCTGTCACTTTCTGAACATTTATGAGCTGAAACTCCTTATTTAGCAGCAGTTTGTCCTGTGACACTAGTTAACTGAACTGACTCAATGCCAGCTTCTTCACGGGAAAGCTTTATTCTCTCAGAGATAAGCAGCACGGTAAGCAAAGTCTGGACACCAGAACTTTAACTCATCTGTCCACTCTTCAGTTCTCTCCACTCTAATTTGTCCCACCTCCAGTTTGGGAGAGGTTGCTTACAAGATGCCACAAGCATGTGGAGCCATTGTTGATGCCACAGTGAAACCCTTTTCCTTAGGACAGTTTTGGTGCTCCTTTTGAGCTGTTTCAGGTGTAAGAACAATAAACACCTTGCTGTTGTCACTAGAATCAGGTAGGAGTGTTTCTTTACAGCAGCTTCCCCCTTGTAACTTCAAGAGTCACTTGTGCTTCCCTGGACTGGACTTAACCTTTCTTCGTGATGAAATTGCTTTCTATTTGCACCTTCTTTCACAGTATCTTTCAATGTAACCCTTCTTAGTCATGCAGAGCAATGCAAACAAAATTAAGTGACTTTCTATCTTGTATTTGTAAACTTACTTGTCACATGAATGTAGTCAGTAGGCCTCTTTCCTCTTTGCTCATCACAACTCTGCCTGATTTGTCCCAGCAAAGCCTGGAAGTTACAGGAGGAATGGCTCTGTGCGATTGTAAAGGCAGAAGAGATCCTATTCTTGCTAAAGTATTTGTGGATTTGGCCTTTTTCTGCAGATGGCCAGTGAATTTTCCTCCTCTAGGGTACAGAAAATTTCTGAACCCACAAAAGCTGTGCGCATGTAAGCTGCAAAGAGATGTCACTACAGCTGTGCTCAGCAAAACGAAAAATCACTTGATACACAGTCAGTTACACTGTAGCATTGCAAGACCCAGAAGTCTTCAGCTAAAATTAGTTGTCACTTTTGACATTAACTGTTTGAAGAATCTCTTCAGCTCCCAGGGAGGCTGTTCATGAGCACCTCTTCTGTGTCACAGGGAGCTCCACAGGACAACGGCTGGAGCATGCAGAAAAGTAAAGCCTGCTGGTGCCAGGGACCTGGCATGGGTCACAAACAAACAAACAAAAAATAGAGGCCGCCTTTACACGGCGGTTACGGAAACAGAAAAGGTGACTGTGTAGCTAAAGACTACACTTTGAACACTTCGTGGGAACCTCAACTCTTCCCCGTTGGTCTCTGCACGCAACGCCGGCGGCAGGCAGCGCCCAGGGGCATCCACGGACAGGCCAAGCCCGGCCGGGAGCGGCCCTCACGCTGCGCTCTCCAGGGCTGGGCTGGCGAGGCTGGCACACACAGGCCGCTCCGGGCGGCGACAAGCACACAGCGGGGAAAAGAGCGGCAGCCCTTTACCAAGTGCGAGGGCTGCAGGTGAAGGTAACGGGGAGAAACACCTCGCAGCCATCAGAACTTGTCCCCTCAGAGCGGCCAACTCGTCCGCCCGCCGCTCTCCCGTGTCTGCCGCGGCCGTCAGGCGCGCAGCAGAGTGGGCGGGCAGGGACTGTCGTGCCGCCTGCGCTTTACGGCCGCCGTGGTTCGCGCTGTCCAAGATGGCTGCCCCCAGGGCACAATGATCCCGCTTCGGCCGCCGTGCCGGGGTGCGAGACGCGGGCGGGCAGCGGGGCGGCTGCGGGGCCCCATCCTCCAAGGCTGACGGGAGGGTGCGAGGGGGTCCTCTGGCCGCAGCGAGCGAGGAGAGGCACTCGTGAGACACCGCTTGTGCCGCGGAGCCCCGTCGGGAGGGTTAGCAGGAGAGAGAAGCCGGCGCCGGGAGCCTCCCCGGGACGGTGCGTTGGGATGTGGGCCGCTTTGCTGAGGCACGGGGGCCGCGGCGCCGGCGGCCTGCGGGGTCTGGCGTCGGGCGGCCCGCCCTGGAACGAGGTGGTGTCGGAGGCCGAGAAGATCGTGGGGTACCCGACGTCCTTCATGAGCCTGAGGTGCCTGCTGAGCGACGAGCTCAGCAACATCGCCATGCAGGTCCGCAAGCTGGTGGGCACCAAGCACCCCCTGCTCGACACCGCTCGGTAAGCACCCGGCCCGCCCGGACGCTGCCACACTCCCCGCCGGCTGCGGGTCCCGGGGGTGCTGGGGTCTCGGTCTTCGCGGTGGAAACTGCCTGCAGCACTCAGGAGGCTTGTCAAAACCTGTGGGAAGTTTTGGGCAGTTGTCAGGCTAGGGTCGGAGGTCAGCATCCCTTGGCGAGCTCTGGGGAGAGCGGAGGCGCTGGCCGTGGGAGGCCGCGGAGTGCTGGGTGTCGCTAGGGTGTCCCCGGGAAAACCCTGCCCTCCAGCCCTTGGCACGGGCAGCCAGCCTGCTGTGCCAAGAGTTGCATTTCCTTGCTGCAACAGGTTTTGCCTTCGGTTTATCCTCTGCCATTCACAGGTTGCTTCGTTGTAGTGCCACGTGTGATGCATGAGTTTACCCATGTTATATATTGGACATTGTTAAATATAGGACACGGAAGTGTTGGAGTGGGTCCAGAGGAGGGACACAAAGATGCTCAGAGAGCTGCAGCAGCTCTGCTATGAAGACAGGCTGAGAGAGTTGGGGCTCTGCAGCCTGGAGAGGGAGAAGGCTTTCAGGAGACCTTAGAGTAGCCTTCCAGGATCTGAAGGGGGCTACAGGAAGGCTGGGGAGGGACTACTGACAAGGTCTTGTAATGACAGGACAAGGGGCAATGGGTTTGAACTGGCAGAGGGGAGATTTAGACTGGACGTTAGGAGGAAGTTGTTTGCAGTGAGGGTGGTGAGACACTGGCACAGGTTGACCAGGGAGGTTGTGGAGAACAGAAGCACCAAAAGATCAAAGATCACATTCTGTGCTTCTGTTCTCCACAACCTCCCTGGAGATGTTCAAACCCAGGTTGGATAAGGCCTTGAGCAATCTGTTCTAGTGGGAGGTATCCCTGCCTATGGCAGGGGGTTGGAACTAGATGATCTTTGAGGTCCCTTCCAACCTTACAATCTTAAAAAACAAAACAAAACAAAAAAATATATTAAAAAAAATGTCTTGCTAATGGAAGAATTATGGCTGTCTTATTAACAGTTGTGTGGTTGTTTAATATTAAGGATTATATTGCAAGGAAACTAATGAAAAAAAATGGAGGAGCTCTTGTAAAACAAGTGCTGGTTGACATTGTTTCCTTAATAAAATGCCAGAACTTAACAAAGTGGAAAATAAAGAAGTGTAATTTTCTGAGGGCATTGATTGCCTTGTGGCTTATTTGGTTGGGTTTTCTTGGTGTTCTTGCTTTGACAGAACTGTGTTTGCTACAACCACAAGTATAGCAGTGTTAATAGAATCACAGAATGTTAGAGGTTGGCAGAGACCTCAAAAGATCATCCAGTCCAACTCCCCTGCCAGACCAGGTCAGACAGGAACACGTCCAGGCAGGTTTTGAATGAGACTCCACAGCTGCTCTGGGCAGCCTCCTCCAGGGCTCTGTCACCCTCTCAGTGAAAGTTTTTCCTTATGTTCCCATGGAACCTCCTCTGCTCCAGCTTGCCCCCACTGCCCCTTGTCCTGTCACTGGACATCCCTGAGCAGAGCCTGGCTCTACCCTTCCAGCGCTGCCCTGCACATCTTTTTGAACAGGAATGAGGGCAACCTGCAGGCTCCAAGCCCCAGCTCCCTCAGCCTGTCCTCAGCAGGGAGATGTTCCACTGCCTTCAGCATCTTGGTGGCTCTGCACTGGACTCTTTCAAGCAGTTCCCTGAGGCCGTTCTTGAACTGAGGGGCAAGAACCCAAGTTTAATATCTTTGGTTTTCATCAAGTGTAAGCCAAAATGTGAGCAAATATTCATCTTCCCTTTTAAAAGTCGTAGCTGTGTTGTGGTCCTGGGTAACTCCACAAGATGCTGTAACCCAAGATTTGCTTTTCAAGCTCACTGTCCCTAAATCTAGTTCTGTTGAATGAATAAAAGGAGTACAGGGGACGAGCATGGCTTTTTAAAGAAACATTAATTTGGGGGAAGGGGGTTTAAATATTGGCATTTGGTAGACTTTTCTGGAAGAAACAAATCAGCTTGTCAGTAAAAATGAAAAATGCTTAACTTCAGAAAATGCTGCTGGAGGAGATTTTGTTGAATTGTTTATAAATGCAGGTTGTGATATGAGCTGAGCAAAGGTTTTTGGGATTTCTTTTTAAAGAGGAGGGACACAAAATGGTTTTTCTGCCTTTGGTTCTAGCTTTAACGTTGATTGATGGGATGCAGGAAATAGAAGGACCAGAGTGCAATGATGCATTTGGGCTCCAAGGCTTCCACTGCAGTTCTGGAAGTAGAGAGACCACACAGTGCCAAACTGGGACTTCAGTGTTAGCTTTAGAGAGTCTGTTCAGTGTGTAGTAGTTGCTGGTTTCTTTGTGAATGAAGATTAAATGTGGGATCTTGGGGTGTGGTTGAAGGCTTTGTGGTGGAGCTGTGATGTGTAGAAGTTGGTTTTAAATGGAGGCTTCAGGCTTTATTCAGTAAGGCTGTGGCTTGTGGAGCAGCAGGAGGAATATAGTCATGCATGTTGAATGCAGGGTTGAACGACTGAGGTTTTAAATCCACATACATAGCACACTGCTAACCTGATGTGTTGTGCTGGAAAGAAGAGTCTGTGTTTACTCACAGAAACCCAAAACTATGCATCCTTACTTGGAGTGTTCTTCACCAGTATTTCCAGAGGCTTCCTTGCAGATGTGATCCCATTTTGAGCTTTGTGTTATAGGAAGAGTTAATCGGCTGAGAAATTTTAGTACACCTGTTGCTGTGCACAAATTGTGCCTCACCTTGGTTTATGGTATGATTTTGCAATAAAGTGGATTCTGACCTTGCTCTTAATCCACTCTTTCTGATATTTGACCATTATATGTTTGACTGTAAAAGTGATTTATTTTAGTTATGGGTCTGAGATCTGGGCTCTGAATTACCATAGCAGTTCAGGAAACAGATCTTGGTTTTTAAATTGAATTTAATTTTAATTTATTTTCATTTATACTTATTTATTTAGTTTTAGTTTTGTTCAGTTTTTAGCTTTGTTCAGTTTTTAGCTTTGTTCAGTTTTTAGCTTTGTTCAGTTTTTAGCTTTGTTCAGTTTTTAGCATTGTTCAGTTTTTAGCATTGTTCGTTTTTTAGTATTGTTCAGTTTTTTAGTATTGTTCAGTTTTTTAGTATTGTTCAGTTTTTTAGTATTGTTCAGTTTTTTAGTATTGTTCAGTTTTTTAGTTTTATTCAGTTTTATTCATTTTAATTCATGTTTAATTTAAAAAAATATTCTATATATTTTTAATGTTTTAAGTCTCTGGCTCCTAACCCATGCTTATAAAGTAAAAGAGATTTCCTGTTGTGCAGTCAGGCAAATATTTTAAAGCATGGGTGTCTAAAATCTGCCTTTTGGTGATTTTTTTGGGAAATGCTGAAGTGATTGATATGTTCTGCATCTCTAATCTTTCAGACTGTATCTAGTACTCCAGCCCTTGAGTGTTTTCTCTTTGTGGGCACATCTGAAAAAATCTGTGCAGTAAAACTGATTAATTGCATGTGCCATTTCTCAGGTTTCTACTCATTTATTTCTGAGGTCATAACTGGTGACAATCAAATTATGATTGCTTGCTGTCATCTCTAAGTGATATTACTTTTCTTTAACCTTCTTTGACTGGTGGCATTTTGTCATCAGTGTATTTGTGTTTGCCCTCCCTTCCTGTCTAAATGCTTTGCTAGCCTTTGAAGGTTTTCCTAAGACCTTTAGGGATTTCTTAAGTGCTGGTAGAAACCCCTCTGCTTTACCTGCACAGAACAGGTTCTGAGCTAAGGCACCACACTGAAAGCCTTTGGTGTAGCATCTTTAACTCTTTGCCAGGCTTTGAGTCATTGAGCTGTTGCTGAGAGCCTTAAAGAGGGCAGCTTAGAGATGAGTGTCCACATGAGACAGGGCATGTGGAGGAACAGCCGTTGGGGCAGTCTACAGTTCTCTGATGATCCCATCCATTTCCTCCTCTCATTTGGATATGGCAGTGTCAGTGTCTGGGTGTAAGTGCCTGCCATGAATCAGGGCTGCAGCAGGTGTTCTTCTGGGCTGATGTGCAACCCTCATGCTTCCTACCAAGTCTATACCTGACCAGCAGCTTTAAATCTGTGAGCTGCTGCTGGGTCTGCCTTTGGAAGGGCAGAGATGGGTAACTGAGCCCTACAGAGAGGGGTTTGGGAGTTCTGTAATCCCCATGATAAAAATGACCTTAAGATTTTGGTTTCTTAACAGGGAGCTCCATGAAGTGAACACCCTCAGTACTGGCTTTGCCAGACATGTTAGCAGGAGGGTGAAACGTGAGGGCAAGCTTACATTTCATTTTAGGAAGGCTAATGTCTAGTGGTTAGCAGGTCACTGGAAGCTGGAGTATATGGATTATATTCACAGCTGTGCTTTTGGCTCTTTCACTGGGATGAGTCACTTAATTTTCCATCCTTGCATTTGCTTATCTGTAGAATGAATAATGCAGCTTCTGCTTTCTAGAGGTGTTATACTTTGGAGTTGGCTTTTCAGCCTGGAGAAGAGAAGGCTTCCAGGAGACCTTAGAGTAGCCTTCCAGGATCTGAAGGGGGCTACAGGAAGGCTGGGGAGGGACTATTGACAAGGTCTGGCAATGACAGGACGAGAGGCAATGGGGTTTGAACCGGCAGAGGGGAGATTTAGACTGAATGTTAGGAGGAAGTTGTTTGCAGTGAGGGTGGTGAGACACTGGCACAGGTTGCCCAGGGAGGTCGTGGAGAACAGAAGCACCAAAAGATCAAAGATCACATTCTGTGCTTCTGTTCTCCATGACCTCCCTGGAGGTGTTCAAAGCCAGGTTGGATAAGGCCTTGAGCAGCCTGGGTTTGAACACCTCCAGGGAGGTTGTGGAGAACAGAAGCACTGAACAGAAGCTTTTAGTGGGAGGTGTCCCTGCCTATTGCAGGGGGTTGGAACGAGATGATCTTTGAGGTCCATTCCAACCTTACCATTCTATGATTCATTCCAGCCTGTATCCATCAGTGGTCTTCTAGTGAAAGATGGTGTATAAGCAATATTGCTAGAGAACTCTTTATAAACAACTGCTGTTGTTAAAATATTCACCTCTCATCAATGCTCTGGAAGCAGAATTGCCATTGGCCTACTTCTGGATCTTTCTGTTTGCAGTCCTGCAAGTCATTGCATGGTTCTTCAGAGCTTTTACTTTTCTTTCCCTATAATAAGGAAGTGTTTTCAGCAGTTATTCAGACCCAAAATTTGCATTTTTGTTGCTCTTCAGGCTTTGTTGGACTAAAAGAAAACTTTCTAAATGTATGACCTCCTTTTCAGTTGGGAAGCAAACAAATTTCCAGCCCTCTGCCTTCCCTCTCCTCTCTCAGCTAGCTTACATCTTTCTTAATAAAGGAAGGAATCTGCAGTTGGCACAGGGATCTACTTTCCTCAGATCCATAGTGTGAATAACATGTTCTTGATTATTCAGTCTCCCTTGAGAAAGGTATAGCTTGCTGCAGATTGTAAACACTAAACATTATGGCCAATGCATCACTTTTATAATATCACTAAACGTAGTGGAACACTTCATACACCTAAAATTATTATGGGATAGCATTTAGCTCTAACCATTCTGTCATTAGCTTGCGGGAGGGATGATTATGGTTTAGTTGTGTCAGAATTGTTTGTTGGTGATAAATGCTTAAGTGGGCTTAGTTATGGTTTTCCTGGGTTGCTGCAGAAATAAACAGCCTCACTAGAGCAGGTTTTGTGCTCTCTGTAGATGTCTAGTCATTTTAAACACCCAATGTAAAATGCAGCAAGGAGTAGCTTCAGGATGATGATGATGATGTGCTTTTCAGTGAAAATGTCTGATAGCCAGAGT